>VDFB02017594.1:0-36513 GCA_007258455.2 Sequoia sempervirens
TATCCTATTAAACAAGAGTGTGAATTTCCTTACAATTTCAAGAGCATAGAAAGCATGGTATTTTGATGAACATGTATAGTTCCTAAAGGCTTAGAGTGGACCTTGATCTCCCCCCCCCTCCTATTGACTCATTCATCAAGGAATTCCTCGCATGCAATCTAGTACTCACAAGTATGATATTTTGAATATATTATATTTTATCCAAGCTTATAAAATAAATACATCAATTGGTTATTTATATTATATAATATAAAACTTTTCTATCCATAAATTTCCAACAACCTATTCCATCTATATGTGTCTCTAGATGATACACACATCTCTTTTGGTTTCCATTCATCGAGAGACACATGTTATTTTAAATGCTCTTTCATAAATATGTGTAAAAATACTACAAGAATCAATTTCCATTTCTTATAAGAAAAGGAAAATATATGTTCATTCTATGTCTAGGCATTTTTTCCATCTTGTATATATGCTATCCTTAAGGAAATTCCCACTAGCATGTAGGGTAAATCTAAAATTTGATATGATAGATCAACTAAATGACATACAACTTCTAGCTCATTACCCTTTTGTTAGTATTCCTAATAACAAACTCCACTCAACCATCATAGAAATAAGTAGACTATAAAATATGTTACCATTAATCCTAAAATTCCCATTAATTAAATTCTCGTCACTAATGTCTTCATCAACAATATTTTAATTCTATATAACTATCATTTTTCTTAACAATGATGAAAATCATGTAAAAAATATACTCACTTTTATCCTTGATCTATATAAAAACAATTTATAGCTTAGTTTTTTTTACTCATCATATTCTTATATGTGAAGGCCTTCAAATTCTACCCTAATCTAAATCTTCATTTTATAAGAAAATTGTTCTCATAAATTATTGTCACAAGTTTTTCCTTATCCAAGAATTAAAGTATACCAAAATTTTGTTAATAAAAAAAGGGTTTGATTTTTTTTAATCTCAAAACGATAGTCACTTAAATTTTTTAATAATTTTTTATTTACACAAAAATAGGAAAATAAAACATTCTTTCTTCTTAGTTCAGTTCATGCTTAAGACCTTGATTCCCTAATATTTCTTATTATTATTTATCATTATGAAGATGATATATTTTGGCACCTTATGTCAAAAGTGACTCAAATTTTACCTTCCCCGGTTTTTCTTTAAAGTTCATTTTCTCTTTTAATATTTTAAAAAGGAAACATTTACCTTTCTTTGACTAATGTTAGTGATCCATAATTTTATGGTTCCTTCAATTTCCAAAGATAAAAAAATCCATACCTTCAATTTCCAAAGATAAAAAAAATCCATACCTTCAAAAGGTGGCTACTGGAATCAACCTTTCTTCCTTCATACTATGTTTTCAAGAATGCAGGAACTACTAAAATTATTGGCATATAAATCCTTTTCCATCAAAGTGGAAAAATTAAAAATTTGACCTCTTCTACACATTATATAAATATTTTATCTTTAAAAAAATAGTTTCTAATAGTCTAGAAATATAGTTCACTTCCTTCATACTATGTTTTCAAGGATGCAGGAACTACTAAAATTATTGGCATATAAATCCTTTTCCATCAAAGTGGAAAAATTGAAAATTTGACCTCTTCTACACATTATATAAATATTTTATCTTTAAAAAAATAGTTTCTAATAGTCTAGAAATATAGTTCAAATGGAACATTTGATCTGAATGATATAAATAATAGCTTCTTATGAGCAATATAATACTTAGTTTCTTATGAGTTTTTATTGTGGAGATCCTAGTTAAGATACCAAAGGGACATCTAATGTGGAATTATAAGTTGTGACTCTTGGTATTTCATAG
This sequence comes from Sequoia sempervirens, assembly GCA_007258455.2. Taxonomy (NCBI): domain Eukaryota; kingdom Viridiplantae; phylum Streptophyta; class Pinopsida; order Cupressales; family Cupressaceae; genus Sequoia; species Sequoia sempervirens. Next base: position 1,851 of record VDFB02017594.1, read on the forward strand.
TTTGCTTCTAGTATGGAGGTAGTTTCCACATAAGTGGATTTCTAAGTTGCATGTCTTGGTCTTCCATAAGTATTTCTAGTGTGATTTCTCAAAAGGATCTGATTTTTTTGTTTTGGCTTGTTGGTTGTGGCTTGTAGGCAAGAATTTTTTTATTTAAAATTCCTCAATTTTGAAGTTATCTAGTTTAATTTAAATTTAATTCAAATTCAAATTAGAATGTCTGGAAAATGGGAATTGATGAAGTCTTGGGAGTTACAAAATCCCATGCCTAGGCATGAGGGAGCTATTCTTGGGTAGTGTAACTCCTCAAAATATTTTAAAAAATTAGTATTAAATTGATGACAGGGAGATGCAAGTGCCTAAGAATGAGAGGTAGTGGAATGGGATTGTCCAGAGAAAATATAGTAAATTGAATTAAAATCTTGTAGGAGAAGTGGAGGGACAAAATTTTCCCAATGCTTAGGAAGGAAAAGAGTTATTGATGCATCCTAGAGGTGAGAAAGAAGGCCACACCCAACAAAGGAGTAGAGTCCAAAAAATGGAAAATGGGAAAAACATAAGATTTTGAGGAGACTTACTTATGAAGTGAAGAAAGTGGATGCCTAGGAGTAAAGCAGGAGGATTTGAGGATGATTTATCTACTATTGTAGTGGTTGGAGGTGTCTTGTTGCTGATCTTTGGTTGTTGAAGGAATCAAACTTTCTTGTAGATGGTTCTTGTTTAATGTTTTGGCTTACAAAGTTATGTTGTTTCAAATTCTTGTTAAATTAAATCAATTAAATCAACATGTTATCTTTGATTTTTTATGTCATTTCATGTATTTTAAGGCTTGGATTGAGCTCTCAATCATTTCTAGTAGTTTTTGTGAGTTTGGTGTTCCTTGTTGAATGTGTGAAACTATGGGTTTTGACTATGAAATCATAGGGTATTGTTGGGACAAAAACTATGATCTATTTATCTTCTTGTAGATGAATGTGGGGGCTTTCATTTTCCAAGTTTTTAATAAAAGAGGCTTACATTTGATGGTTCAAAAAAATTTCAAAAGGTGGTTTTCCATGAGGTTGAGTGCAGTTTTAGAGTTCAAATTTTATTTTATGGGGTTGTTATATCTATCTCTTATTTTTGGTGTCTTGAGGTAGTAATCTTGCATCAAATGGTATCAAAGCTAGAATATATTGAGTGTGCAAAGTATGCACAAGACCTATGGGTGAAGAATGGTGAAGAGTGAAGTGGTGAAGCCACGAGAGAGAGTTGATTCTAAGAGAATCATGTGTGTTATCCTCCAATAGAGATAAAGCTGGGTAGAAGGTGTACAAAATTCTTCCATTGAGAGAAAGTGGGTAGAAGAGGTCTTGGAGAGGTGTGTCTTCCAAAGTCTTTGTTGGGTAGAGGATAGTTATGTGAGTGTGATTTTGTTGCAAGGAGTACTTGTAACTACAAAGGGGCTTGCGAGTCTCTGAAGATGTCTTTGAAGAAGAGGACAAGATGGGTCATGAGAAGGCCTATGAGGATTTTACCTATGGAAGAGTGGAAATAAAGGATGCTTATAAAATGGATTATTGAAGAATTAAAGAAGATTGAGGCTACATTGGATGTGATAGAGATGGAGTAGAGAAGATAACTTGAAGAGGCTAAAAGAAAGCATGAACAAAGATTACATGAAAAGGGTATGATGGCTAATGAAAGGTGTAAGGTTGAAAAAATTGAAGAGGTGGAATGCTATCTAGAAGAAGGAGAAGAGCTATAAATCTCTTATGAAATATAGAGAATGGGTAAAGAGGGTAGTGAGAAGGAAAATAAAAATATGAATTATTACAACCCTATGATGGGAAGATTGTGGAAGAAAGAATATGTGGGAGCATTCCACACAATCATAATTGAAAGAAAGCAAGAAAAGAAGAAAGGAAAAAAGAAAGAATGGAGGAAGAAAGAGGATAAAATGGTCTTTATGGATCATAAAATTAATAGTAATTTTGATGATTTTATTTTATCTGAAGATGTTTTGTTTGTAGGATTTGGAAAAGACAAAGAAAATGGTGAGGAAAGGAAAGAAGTAGCAATTCATATATGTCTCAATAAAGGCATAAAGGTGGATAAAAATGAAATTGCATGCAAAAGAAAGGAATTTGTAAATACAAAAATAGAGGTATTATCTCATTCTTGAGTTTTGCAAAGCAAATATTGATTTGCATGCATAAAAGATAAAGGAATATGTTGAAGAAGGTGATTGTGAAGTTGGGGCAGTGATTGGTCCTTAGAAGGATATAGATATAATGAATAAAATGAAACATTTGAGTGCAAGGGAGGAGGTAGAAGAAGATAACTACAAGATTGCAGTAGAAATTCAAGAAGAAAAAGTTGGGGTAGTAGTAGAGAAGCAAGAAAACACATGGGTAAATAGTCATTTTTATGATATTTTTGAAAGAAAATTTGATGTTAAAGAGATATATGAATTTGTGCATGTGAAAATGAATGAAAAGGATAGTATTGTTGTGGTGAGCAACAATGAAGTTATAGAGGTAAAAATAAGTGAAGTTGTAGCAAAGCTTGGTCCATTGAAGGACATGGAAACATTGAAAAGTTTAGGGCATAAGTTTGAAGAAGAAAATATAGAAAGGAAGACAAATGAGAAAATTGAAGGAGCAACAACAAATGAAGAAGAAGATAACTTACTAATCTAAATTGTAGCAGTTGAAAAGGAGTGGATAGCATTGATAGCAAGTGAAACAATAGTTGCAGTTGACAAAGAGGTAAATTTTCAATTTTCAAAGTTCTTTGATAATAAAAATGAAATTGATTCACATGAGAATAACACGGTTAATATGAATGGATATGGGAATACTAAAATGGATGATACACTAGTAGGGAAAGAGGATAAAATAAAGGTATTTGATGATTCTGCAAACTTTATTGATGTTGATGTTAAGGATAATTTGCATTTTAGTGAAATGGTGAAAGAAAATGAGATGGTAGAGATGGTTAGGTGCAAAAATAATAGGTTAAAGGCTGAAGTAAAAAGAGGTGTTGAGAATGATAAATTGGGATGGAAAGATGAAAAATTGTATAGCAAGTTGAATTTAATGAGAGGACGAAAGAGAGGAAAGATGAAGGAAGGAAGATACATGAAGTTAGTTTCAGTGTAGAGTAAAGAAAAAGAAAAATCAAGAAAGATGGATGAAGAAAAAACACATGATCTTCAAATGTTCATGAGTTTCAACTCATGGAACATTTCACTTACACTGGGTGTTTGATGCAAGAGCATCTGGGTGCACAAAAAATCCTACACACCAATTTTTTTTTAATTTTTGCTCTTTGATTTTTTTAGTTTTGGCTTGTTGGTTGTTACAAAATCCCATGTCCAGGCATGAGGGAGCTATTCTTGGGTAGTGTAACTCCTCAAAATATTTTTAAAAATTAGCATTGAATTGATGATGGGGAGATGCTAGGAATCAGAGGTAGTGGAATGAGATTGTGCATGGAAAAATTAGTAAATTAAATTGAAATCTTGTAGGATAATTGGAGGGACAAATTTTTTCCAATGCCCAGGAAGGAAATGAGTTATTGTTGTACATCTTGAAGGTGAGGAAGAAGGCCACACCCAATATAGGAGTGGATTCAAAAAAATGGAAAACGAGTAAAACATAAGCTTTTGAGGAGACTTACTTGTGAAGTGAAGAAAGTGGATGCCTAGGAGTAAAGCAAGAGTATTTGAGGGTGATTTTGATGTTGTTTTAGTGGATTGGAGGTGTTTTGTTGCTGATCTTTTGTTGTTGAAGGCATCAAAGTTTCCTATAGATGGTTCTTGTTTAATGTTTTGGCTAACAAACTATTGTTGTAAATTCTTGTTCAATTAAATCACTGAAATCAACATGTTATCTCTGATTTTTCATGTCATTTCATGTATTTCAAGGCTTGTATTGGGCTCTCAATGGTTTCCATTAGTTTTTGGGAGTTTGGTGTTCCTTGTTGAATGTGTGAAACTATGGGTTTTGACTATGAAATCGTAAGGGTATTGTTGGGAAAAAAATTATGATCTATTTATCTTTTTGTGGTTCAAAATAATTTTCAAAAGGTGGTTTTCCATGAGGTTGACTGCAATTTCAGAGTTCAAATTTTAATTTATGGGGCTGCTATATCTCTCTTATTTTTGGTGTCTTGAGGTAGTAATCTTGCATCAAGATCTAATATTAATCTAATGATTTTTCTCACAAGATATTTTATTGGTCTCATGTTGATGCTCATATGAATAAAATATTTGTAAACATTTATAAATGAAACACCAAAAAATAGGTTCTTCACAGAAATGGGGGTTCACCAATAATTTACTAAATATAGAAAGGGAAAAATGGTGTGTAATGAGCCTATATTTCATCTATTTCATTAAGAAATGAGATCCTCCCATGGTAGAATTGACTTTCAACCTCTAAGTGAGTCAATTCTATGAAAGATCTTGCAATTTAATTTATGACAAAAAAGTGTAAAATATGTCTTAACAACACTTTTAGGAGATAAAAATAAAATAATAAATGAACTCAAGTATGTAATATAAGGCCTGAATCATATAGATGAAGCATAATAATAACAAAAACAACAAACTCTAGATAGATTTGAAGAAGGTAAGATACTCAAAACATGTCACAAAAGTGTCACAAGGTGTCCTGAAATGGCGAATGGGTGTTTGTACAAAAAAATTCCTCAATTTTTGGGAGCATCTAGAGATGGATATGAGATGCCTTTTCCCAACAATTTCACTACAAAAATGTCAGAAATAAATCTAAGATCTGATTTTTCGTGATCTTGACAACTTTTTGTGACAATTTTACAACTTTGACAACTTTTGCATTTTTACACTTTTGAGATCCTCAATTCCAATCCTTTCTTCAACCTAAGATCTGCACATACATAAGAGAGGGAATTTTTTTTTTTTTTTTGGTGAATGGGGTTTTTCCTTGGTCAAACCCTATTTTGGCAATTAAACCTTGAAATGAAATGGAACATGAAAGGAATGATGTGTCACAACTCCTCCTCCCCAACTTTTACTGTACCCTTATGATATACTTTAATATTAAAATGCATGAACGCATGTTAAGAATGTGGTGCTCATGAAAATAAAACTAAAAAGTAATTCCCCCACGTTTCCTAAAATCTTGGTAGTTAAATCTATAGTCATTAATTGTTACCTAAAAAAATTAATAAAACTTTAAGTTGAATGGAAACCAAAGTCATTCGCCGACTAATGAATTAAAGGCACTCATGCATTACCACATTTTCAAATAGAAGGAACCTACACAATAAATCAAGTATGGACATGTAAATTGATTTTCTTTTGTCAGCATAGACCTGCCAACAAAGTAACATTGTGTCGTCCATAGCCTCCCAAAGCCAACTTTGATTGAACCTCACCTAATCCATATTTCTCACGTTGGGTTATAATTCAATTGCCCATAATAAATCTAAGAACTAACTCGCCTACTACAGTTGCAATGAATTTATTGCATCTTTATCTATAAATTGAAGGATCTAGCCTGTGTTTGGGTATGCTCCAATTTCATGCTTTGTCTTTTTTTGGTTTTTACATCTTGTGCTCTACCTTCAGACCAATGAGTAGGCCTTTGTGCCTTGAGAGATCCCAAAGGAGTGTTTTCTACTGATTGTGCAAATAGGATATGTGTTAATTGGGAATTTCTTTTACCTCAGATCTCAACCAAGGATTTAGTGCAACAGGTAGGTTACTGAGCATTCCATGAAACTTAGTTACAATTCTTAATATTTCCAGATGTTAATAATCTTTGTGCAAAACTAAATAATAAGTTTACACAAAATCATAAACCTTTTGATTGATTAGCTAGTTTGTGTTTGCAGCTTGTATATATTAGATCATACATAGTAGAGCTCATTAAACTGTCTGTATTTGAGACATAGAACTGACCATTTCCTAATAATGTAAAAAAAAATGGATTAGTAAAATTTAAAATGCTCTCATACTCTTACGCTGGCATTGTCATTGTGTAAAAATTAAATCACAATGCATATTTACCACATTTCAGGTACAACAATAAAAATGCCATTTTCCATCCACTACTCATCTTAGTCCCACAAACATTAGGAAGAATTAACTAATTGATAAAGCCAAATTTTGATTTGTTGCACACCAACCCTCTACGGATTACATATTGCAAAATATTTCAGACTTATATTAATCTTACTTGAAACCATTTCTGAAAATAAATTTTATTTTAGTTCTCTCCATTATGTGCTGTGCAAATTACAATAACCACTATATCATCTGATCTTTCTAGAATCTCAGTTGAGGCTTTACATGTGGTATCAGAGTGAGATTCAAAAACTAGGCCTTGATCTTACTACGACTCACACAATTGAAATATATATATATAAGTTATTTGAAAGAAACATCCTTCCTCAAACCTTAGAATAATACTAATATGAGAATAATTATATAGGAATTCTAAATGCCAAGAGGAAGAGCAACTTGAGCTAGTGTCGCTCGAAGGCCAAGGGGGAATAATAATGATGAACCACAGGAACAGGGAGGGAATAAGGATGGGATTGAAGCAATAATAAAACTGTTAACTGAACAGAGGGATAAAATCAACTTTTTGGAACAAACAACATAAGAACTTCGAACAAGACAAGATAATATCGAAAACATAGTTGAACCTGAAATTCAAAACCCTCCTGGAGGAGAGAATCTAGAGGAGAACATAATGAATGTTATTGCACCTAGGAGGGAAAATCCTATTATGGAATTGACTAAGGACTTGAAGAAAATCAACCCTCCAAAATTTGATGGGAAACAACTAGGAGAAGGGGCAAAAAAATGGCTTAATGAAATGGAAAAGAATTTTGAGTTAAGGGACTTCAACGAAACTACTAAGGCCTTATGGGGGTCCTACCAACTTGTTGGTGAAGCAGCTAGTTGGTGGACTAATGTGAAGGAACAAAATAAGTACACCAAGGACAATATAACATGGGAACAATTCGTTGAACACTTTCATAAAAGGTGGCTACCACAATTGTTTTTTGATGAGAAGATGATTGAGTTTCACAACCTTCGACAAGGATCTCTAACAGCTCAACAATACTGGGATAGGTTTGCCAAACTACTAAAATATGTGCCGATATATCAACAAGATGAAAAAATCCAAACCAAGAAATTCATTTTGGGATTAAATACCAACATAAGGGTAGAGGTTGACATGCATGGACCAGAAGGTATGAATGATGTACTAGAGAAATCCTTGAAGCAAGAAAGGAAGTTACAAGCTTTAAATTCAACAAGACAATCTTTTAGGAGTAATAATTTCAAGAGGAAACATGAATTCAAAAGGAATTAAACTTCAACAAGAACCTAAGGAACAATTCATCATAAAGAAAACCACCTCCAAATCAGAATCAAAGGTACAATGGGAATAATGCTAATAGAAACAACTTCAAAAAAAATGAACCAAGGAACTATAATGGGCCAACAAATCAACCAAGTCTCAATGACGCAAGCAATAACCAACCTAAAAATCCAATGCAATGAGGACCACCAAGAGGATGTTTCATGTGTGGAGGAAATCATTTTTCTAGAGAATGTCCAAGGATGCAAGGAAAGATGAGAGAAAACCAACCATAGAGGGTACCTTCACAAAGGATTCATACAACAATAAGAAATTGACACACTCATTCCCAGAATGTGCCCGTAGAGACTATAGGTACACTTTTTGGAAAACTAGTTTCAATTCTAATAGATACTGGATCATCTGAATGTTTTATTTCTCTAGAATTAGTAAGGAAAAAATGATTTAAAGTTAATCATATGGAATCATCATGTACAATCCAATATGGGGATAAGGTAGTTAAAGAGGTGACCCAATGTCTATCCGATGCAGACATATAATTTCCTAACTTCAATACAAAGGTAGATCTTTATGTGGCACCTCTTAGGATCATATGACGTGATCAATAGAATGAGCTGGTTGACAACCCATCAAGCAAATGTAGATTGTTACAAAAAATGGGTAGAATGTTTAGATGATGTAGGAAAAAGGGTTGTGATTCAGGGGAAACATAGACCTATAAGTATGTAAATCATATCAGCTATGCAAATAAAAAGAGAGAAAATAAAGGGAGCTCTAGTATACATGGTTACCATGGATGAAAAGGAAGAAGGGGATATTCCAATCCTCCAAAATTCTCCTTACCTTCAAGATTTTAGTGATGTGTTTCCAGAAGAACTACCAGGGCTACCCCAAAAAAAAAAAATTGACTTCTCCATTGATATAGTTCCAGGAGTTGAACCTGTGTCTAAGGCACCCTATCGAATGAACACAAAAGAGTTGGTAGAACTCAAGATGAAATTAGAAGAATTGCTTGGGAAAGGTCTCATAAGACCAAGTGTATCCCCTTGGGGAGCACTAGTTTTGTTTGTTAAAAAGAAAGATGGACCTTAAGACTATGTATTGATTATAAAATGTTGAACAAAGTCACAATAAAGAATAGGTACCCTCTACCATGCATTGAGGACCTCTTTGAACAAATGAAAGGAGCAACTATGTTTTCTAAGATAGATCTTCAATCAAGGTATCACCAACTCAGGATAAAAGAGGAAGATATCCCAAAAATAGCCTTCAGAACAAGGTATGGGCATTACGAGTTTACAGTTGTACCTTTTGGTGTGACTAATGCTCTAGCTGCCTTTATGAACTTGATGAAAAGTGTGTTCCATGATTATTTGGATAAATTTTTCTTGGTCTTCTTAGATGATATCTTGATTTATTCCAAAAATGAGGAGGAACACCTAGCACATCTTCAGTTAGTTTTGCAAAGGTTGAGAGAACATAAACTATACGGGAAACTATCAAAATGTGCATTCTTTAAAAAGAAAATAAATTACTTAGGCCACATCATTTCAGAAGATGGTATTGCAGTAGATCTAGATAAGATAAAAGCCATAGAAGAATGGCCAATTCCCAAAAATGTGTCTGAGGTAAGAATTTTTATGGGACTTGTAGGATATTATAGGAGATTCATAGAAGGATTCTCAAAGATTGCAAGAAATCCAATCACTTCATTACAAAGGAAGGGTAGGAAATTCTTGTGGACTGAACAATTTGATAAGGCATTTCAAATTTTGAAGGAAAAATTAACCACTACACCTATCTTAAAGGTCCCAGAACCAAATGGACATTTCATAGTTGTGACAGATGCATCCATTGAAGGTCTAGGTGGGGTGCTCATCCAAGATGAAGGTGTGGTAGCTTATGAATCAAGGAAATTGAAAAATCATGAAGTAAACTACGCACCTCACGATTTGGAGCTAGCAACAATTGTACATGCTCTTCACAAATGGAGAAATTTTCTCTTAGGAAAACCATTTGATTACAAAATGACCATCAAGGACTCAGGTACATCTTCACACAACCTCACTTGAATGCTAGACAAAGAAGACGGTTAGAATTCTAAGCGAATATGATTTTGAGATAGAATATATTAAGGGAAAAGAAAATAGGGTTGTAGATGCACTAAGCAGAAGGAGGAACTTGATGAATATTGTAATATTCAAAACCACTTTTAGAGAAAAAATGCTAAATGAGCAAAAAGAAGATTCATGGTATAAGCAGGTTCGATCAACCTTAGAAAGTGATCCAGCTAATCCTAGAATGAAGGGGTATTATCTACATGGTGACAAGTTGCTTCAATATAACAATAGAATATATGTTCCAAACTCTAAAGAGTTAAGAGAGTTGGTTTTAAGTGAAGCCCACAATACCCCTTATTCAGGACATCCAAGGGTAGATAAACTCTATTCAGACCTTAAGAAACTATATTTCTGGCAAGGAATGAAGAATGACATAGTACTTTATGTAGCTAAATGTCTTGAATGTCAGAGGGTGAAGGCAGAGCATAGTCATCCTACGAGATTATTGTACCCCTATGATATACCACATCATAAGTGGAAGGTTATCAGTATGGATTTTATACAAGGATTTCCTACAGCACCTTATAGGAATAACACAATAATGGTGGTAATTGATAAACTTACCAAGGTTGCTCCCTTCATAGCAGGAAATATGATAGATGATGCTCCAACTTTGGCTTAACATTTTGTGAAGGAAATTTGTAGATTACATGGAGTTCTGAAAAAGATCATATCTGATAGGGATGCTAGGTTCACTTCAATGTTTTGGACAACTCTTCAATCAACTTTGGAAACACAATTAAATTTTAGTACAACATATAACCCTAAAATAGATGGCCAAACTGAAAGAACAAATCAGATTGTGGAAAACCTATAAATTTACTGTATGGACCAACAATCTAAGTGGGAAGAATATCTTCCACTAGTAGAATTTGCATACAATAACTCTTTTCAAGCCTCCCTAGGGATGGATCCATTTGAAGCACTATATGGAAGAGCTTGTTGAACACCTTTGAGCTGGGATAATCTTGAGGATAGAGTGGTAATTGGACCAGATATGTTGAAGGAAATGGAAAATCAGATCAGGTCAATTAGACAGAGGTTAAGGGAAGCAACAAACAGAAAAAAGAGTTATGCAAATAGGAAAAGAACACAAAGGGAATTCACAGTGGGTGAAATTTTTTTCTTAAGGGTTAGGCCATATAAAAGCTCTATAAGTTTTGGTAAGAAGGAAAAGTTGGCACCCCATTATGTGGGACCTTTTGAAATCCTAGAAAAGATAAATTTGGTTGCCTACAAATTGGCCCTACCTCCACAACTGAGTCGTATCCATGATGTTTTCCATGTATTTCTTCTTAAGAAGTATGCACCTAATGAGAAACATGTTTTGAATTTGAATGCATTACAGGTCCAAGAGCTCAGGAAAATAACAATAGAGCCATATAAAATCTTGGAAAGACGCTAGTACCAATTGTGCAATAGGGTGTTTGACCAAAGTAAAGTATAGTGGGATCAATATGATGAAGATAATGCTACTTGGGAAGATACAATTGAATTACAACAATCTTTTCCATTCTTGTTTTAAGAACTATTTAGATACTATATTTCTTTCTTGTTTTAAAAGTACTATCTCTTTACTATATCAAACTTATTGAATATATGCATCGAGACAATGGACAAATAAGGGAGGGAGGATGTCACGACTCCTCCCCAACTTTTACTGCACCCTTATGATAGACTTTAATATTAAAATGCATGAATGCATGTTAAGAATGTGGTGCTCATGAAAAGAAAACTAAAAAGTAATTCCCCCACATTTCCTAAAATCTTGCTAGTTAAATCTAGAGTCATTAATTGTTACCTGAAAATTTTAATAAGAATTTAAGTTGAAAGGAAACCAAAGTCATTCGCTGACTAATGAATTAAAGGCACTCATGCATTACCACGTTTTCAAATAGAAGGAACCTACACAATAAATCAAGTATGGACACGTAAATTGATTTTCTTTTGTCAGCATAGAACTACCAACAAAGTAACATTGTGTCGTCCATAGTCGCTCAAAGCCAACTTTGATTGAACCTCATCCAATCCATATTTATCACGTTGGGTTATAATTCAACTGCCCATAATAAATCTAAGAACTAACTCGCCTACTACAATTGCAATGAATTTATTGCATCTTTATCTATAAATTGAAGGATCTGGCCTGTGTTTGGGTATGCTCCAATTTCATGCTCTATCTTTTTTTGGTTTTTACATCTTGTGCTCTGCCTTCGGACCAATGAGCCTTTGTGCCTTGAGAGATCCCCAAGGAGTGTTTGTTGATTGATTGTGCAGAGATGATATGTGTTGATTGGGCATTTCTTTTACCTCAAATCTCAACCAAGGATTTAGCGCAATAGGTAGGTTACTAAGATTCCATGAAACAAAGTTACAATTCTTAATATTTCCAGATGTTAATCTCTGTGCAAAACTAAATAATGAGTTTACTCAAAATCATAAACCTTTTGATTGATTAACCAGTTTGTGTTTGCAGCTTGTATATATTAGATCATACATAGTAGAGCTCATTAAACTGTCTGTATTTGAGACATAGAACCGACCATTTCCTAATAATGTAAAAAAAATGGATTAGTAAAATTGAAAATGCTCTCATACTCTTACACTGGCAGTGTCATTGTGTAAAAAATAAATCACATTTCAGTTATAGCAATAAAAATTCCATTTGTCAGATCTACTCATCTCAGTCCCATGGGCATTAGGAAGAATTAATTAACTGATAAAGCCACTTTTCAATTTGCTGCACACCAACCCTCTAAGGATTACATATTGCAAAATATTTCAGACTTATATTCAATCTTACTTGAAACCATTTCTGAAAATAAATTTAATTTAATTTCTCTCCATTATGTGTTGTGCAAATTACAATAACCACTGTATCATCTGATCTTTCTAGCATCTCATTTGGGGCTGCCATAAATCATGTTTCCAGCCATTATACTACTTAAAATTTTAGCTGCCATCTTCTTACAATAGCACCATACTTGTTGATGTATTTATTTTGAAAAATTGCTGCAAATTAAATAAATATCTTCAGGCACAAACATGCAAATCTGTTTTGGATAATTTTATGTAGGTTTGGCTGTTATAATTAGTGTGTTTGTTGAAATAAATCAATATATTTAGGTACCATATTTTTTGTTTTGTAATTTAATGTGTTAAATGATTAAATGTTGATTTATTGACTCATTATCAAGCACTAATCAATTATTTATGATTAATGTGGAGCTGTCTATGGAATTTTCAAATTTATACATTTAGTTTTAACTCATATCAACATTTCCAGCAAATACAAAATATAAAAAATACATAAGTTCCATTTCCTATAGCACTGGATTCATTTAGAGATAATTTCCAATCGGATTTTTGATGAATCACTTTCTATATTTAGAATAGTGGGAACATTTATTAATATTTTGATTTTAAGGGTAAATCCTTATTGAAATATTTACATTAATAATCAAAACATTACGATTAAGATGTGGATTTATTCCAAAAACGTTAGGATGAGTAATTGTATTTCATGTTAAAAGGATTAGTAATTCAAGTCTTGTCTTCAAGAGTGAAAAAAACTAGTTAAATGCTATGTGAAAATAATAATTGATAATTGTTCCAAACCTCTTTAAGAAGTTCCTCAAAATTTAGTCATAAGTATATGAATAAAATCTCAATTTAGAATTCCAATACATGTTTATCCAAACTTCATGATTCTACAACATATCTCCAAGATTGAATCTTGGGATGAATATTTCATATATAGTCATCTATATAAATCTAATAACTCCATGATTGTCAAAATTACTCTAAGGAAAAATGTACATTTGGAGTGGTCCATAAAGTTTCTTTAAACACATTATTTAAATCATGTTAAGATTTAGTTCATTATATATTTGGTAGGACATTTCATTAAATTTATGTTAATCATTTTTCCTAGTGAATAAATAAGATATTATAGCTCTAATGATACGATGACGTCCATTGGTACTTGTAATAAGTCTTGAAAGAAGATTAATGTGATATTTACAAATATAATGGAATTAGATTAATATGGTAATGTTAGGAGTTGGCTATAGCATATAGTTCAATTGAAAATAAGTGATTATTGAATATGGATGAATACCTTAGACATGTAACATGCTATTAGGAATCCCATTGTGCCTAACGTTTTAAATTTTGACCCATATGAATTCACAATGTATACTTCCTTAATATTATTGTACATGGGTTATGAATAATTAGGCTTGTGGCTATCTTAACTCTCTATTAAGTCATATTATCATTAGTATATTGTTATTTAGTTGTTTAGGTCAGCCTAAGTCTTATATAGGTGTGTCTAAGCTGGCCTAGGTGATATCCTTGGCATAAATAGGTATATATAGGAGGTTGTGAGTCTTATTTCATCATCAAGTTGTGAAGTGTGTTCTCATTAGAGATATTTGGAGGTTTTCCCCCTCGAAGTGGCTTGTTATTCTCAGTTATTATCAAGTATTTTCAGCATATTTCATATCATATTCTTCCATTGTGCAAGTTATTTCATAACAAGTGGTATCAGAGCATGATCTTGGCACCATAGAGGGAAGGTTTTTCTCAATTTTGGAGGCGATTTTGGGAAGAGCATATCTTTCAGAATTTGTCGAATTTTTTTCTAATTTTTAAAGGGTTTTTGAAGAACATATTGGAGAAGCTGACAGTCCAGATTTTAGAAGAATTGGAGCAGAATTAAGCGAATTATTGCAGAATTAGGGTTTCTACACTATTTTTTTGGAATCTACATATCTCGCACATCTTGTTGAATTGGCATCTTGATTTTTATTGGGTTTTTGAAGATATACTAAAGGAGATTACAGTAAAAATTTGAGAGAATTTAAGTTTCATTTGTGTGATTTATTTCAACATTAGTGGTTTCCATCATGACAGGGCCTGCAACAAGGGGTAAAAAGAATGTTGTCACTCCGGGGAAGACTCCTGATAAGGATGGTGAAACAATCGAGGATATTACTCATAATGAAGAAATCAATAAGGTCAAGGAAGAAATTTCCTCAATTAACAATAAGGTCAAGGAAGAAATTTCCTCAATTAAGATGGATATGTGTGACCTACGAGGAGATATGTCGGACATGCGAAACATGTTAAGCACCTACATAGCAGAATCAAGAAAGGAGTTCTCAAGCGACCAAGGTGAGAATTCTAGGTCAGCCACTACTAACACAAGCTTTAGTACTCCTATTGGATCTAGGAATTTATTTCCCAAGGTGGATATGCGCAAGTTTGATGGTAAGGATCCTCTAACATGGATAAACCAAATGGAGAATTTTTTTGAAGTACACCAAATCCCAAATGGACAAAAGGTCACGATGGCTTCCTTATATTTAGAACCAGATCAATTCATTTGGTATCATTGGATTTGCACTCATCGAGGTAAAAAGGGGCTCACTATCTCATGGTCAATTTTTACGGAGGAACTCCAAGCACAATATAGCAATGGCGTCCTGAGACAGCTTCTTGACCCATTGGCTAAACTTCAGCAAGCGGAGGTCAGTTAAGGATTATATTCAGCAATTCCAAAATCTATCCTTAAGGGTGGATTCAATTACAGAGGAAAACTTGAATGATTTATTCTTGGGTGGTCTCAAGGATCACATTCAACATGAGGTATGCATGTTTAGACCTAGTTCCATAAATGATTCTTTTATCTTAGCACCTTGAGGGGTAGAGGGAAATATTTGATTCCTAAAGAAGCAAAGGGAGCTAATGTGACAAGAGAAAGGATATTCAACACAACCTAGAAGTTGACTCACAACAAATTGAGGAGAAAGAGCAAAAGGCTTGTGTTTCAATTGTGATAGCAAATACAGTCGAGGACATAAATGCAGTGAAAAGAAATTGTTTTATATTGAAGGTCCCAATGAGGAAGAAGAGGAGGAACCCATACTAGAAGATGAAAGGGAGTCAAATGAGGAATCACATGATTTTCAACCAATCATTTCTTGTCATGCACTCTCAGGTTTCAGTGCTCCACAAACTCTCAAGGTGGCGGGGTTCCTAAAGAAGCTTGAATAGCGGTGTTGATGGAGCTCAGGTAGTGCATCTCCCTAATTTTCATCAACAAAAAGTTACCTACTGGAGTCTAAAGGTAGTTTCATATATCAGCTCGAGGTTTCAAGTTTTGATTTGTAGATGATTACAGGTTGGTTGTTGAAGTGTCATGGCATTAGAATTATCCATGGGAGATTATCAACGATACTTGTGTATGTGATATCCATGGAGTGCGGTAGATATTGTTTGGGGTATAATGGCTTACTACATTAGGAACAATTGAGATGAACTTCCAAGAACTATTCATGACATTTCAATCAGAAGGAAGGCTAGTAGAGCTAAAGGGGTTGAAGGCAAAATCTCCACAAATGGTAAGCTCTCATCAAATGCAAAAGTTGCTTAAGAAAGGAGTGGATGGATTTGTGGCCCAACTATGTTCATTAGAAGTCTCTCAATCTATGACTCCTACTCATCCAGATTTGCAAGCTATAATTGATGCGTCACTCAGTTGTTCTTGGAATATACCCACAAGGACTTCCTCCTAAGAGGATCATGATCATCTCATACAATTAGTCCCCGAGGGCGACCATAGAACATGGGGCCTTCTGATTATCACACATATACAAAAAGAGTGAGATAGAAAAAAATTGTTGAAAGAGAGATGCTAGAAATAGGAATCATTAGAGCATAGCCAAAGTGCTTACTCCTGCCGGTGGTGATGAGAATGCGTAGAAGGATGATACTTGAAGCATGTGTCCAGATATAGAGTGCTCAACATGTACCTAAATAAAGAATAGAAGTTTCAATTCAGGTCATTGATGATTTGCTAGATGAATTAAATGGGAGCTATGGTTTTACCAAGTTAGATCTTAGATCTGGTTATCACCAAATTCAGATTAAGGAGGAAGATATTTGTAAGACAACATTTCAGACTCATGAGGGTCATTATGAATTTTGGGTGATGCCATTTGGTCTTACCAATGCACCATCTACATTCCAAAGTTTGATGAATTCCATTTTTAAGAAGTTCTTGCGAAAGTTTGTATTAGTATTCTTTGATGATATATTGATTTACAGCAAGACTTGGGAAGAACATTTGCAACATGTGGACCAAGCATTACAAATACTTGAAGATCATAAACTCTATGCTAAGCCATCCAAGTGTACTTTTGGTCTTACAGAGGTGGAGTATTTGGGACACATGGTTTCACATGAAGGAGTAAAGGTGGACCCTAACAAAATTAAGGCTATCATGGAATGGCCTATTCCAAAAACCATTAAGAAATTGAGAGGATTCTTGGGATTGACAGGGTACTATAGAATATTTGTGAAGGAGTATGGTAGTATAGCAGCACACTCACCACTCTATTGAAGAAGGATTCTTTTCATTGGAATGAGTCTGCCAATACAGCATTTGAGTGATTGAAGGAGGCTATGTGTTCAAATCCGGTACTTTCCACTCCTGACTTCACCAAGGAATTCATTGTGGAATGTGATGCTTCTGGAAATGGGATAGGAGCAGTGCTTATGCAAGAAGGTCGACCAATTGCTTTTGAGAGTTGTCAATTAAAAGGTAAGAATCTACTAAAACCTATTTATGAGAAGGAAATGCTAGCAATACTCCATGCAGTGAAACAATGGCGGCCTTATCTATTGGGTAGACATTTCAAGGTTAAGACAGATCATGATAGCCTAAAATATTTTTTGGAACAACGACTATCTTCACGAGAGCAACAAAAATGGGTCACTAAGATGTTGGGATATGACTTTGAGATTGTATATAAGAGAAAGAAAATATTGTCCTTGAGATGCTGCTTGTCAAGGAAGGATGAGAAAGATGAAGCCTTATTGTGTGCCCTTTCAATATTACAAGCAAATTGGGTGGAGGAAGCCAAAGTAGAGTGGCAAAATGATGTTGCGACTAGTAATCTCATCGAGCAATTAAAAAGTGATCCTAGTAGTTCAGATAAGTTTTGTTGGAAAGGAGATACTCTTTGGTATAAAGAGCGTTTGTATCTCTGCAAGAATTCCAACCTTAAAATCAAGATTCTCACAGAGTTGCATGAGTCTCCAGTGGGTGGTCATTCAGGATTTTTGAAGACATATCATCGAGTCAAGCAGGATTTCTTTTGGGAGGGGCTTAAGGGTGATGTTCAAAAATTTGTGGCTAAATGTTTGGTGTGTCAAAGGCATAAAGGGGAGACAATTAAGGCACCAGGTCTCTTGCAACCCTTATCTATTCCTAGCCAGCGTTGGGAAGAGATATCCATGGACTTCATCACAGGGCTTCCCAAATCTAAAGGTCATAATGTCATCATGGTGGTGGTTGATAGGCTCACTAAATATGCACATTTCATTGCATTAGCACATCCTTTTACAACAAGTGTAGTGGCTAGAGCTTTTTTGGAGAATATCCAAAAGCTACATGGTACACCTAGAGTTATTGTTAGTGATCGTGATCCTATCTTCACTAGTCACTTTTGGAAAGATTTATTCTCATGTTTGGGTACTCAATTGGCTCTTAGCTCTTCATACCACCCTCAATCAGATGGGAAAGCAGAGGTTGTTAATAAGTGTTTGGAAGGATATCTACGTTGTTTCACTTCATAGAAACAGTCCCAGTGGGTAGATTGGCTACCACTTGCCGGAATGGTGGTATAACACTTCTCTTCATAGCTCATCAAAAATGTCTCCATTTTTGGCGCTTTATGGATATCATCCTCCTTCCATCATCATCAATTAAAGGTGTCCCCAAGAGTTCAGGCGTTAGAGACCACTTGCTTCATCAACAACAAAGTACTGGGGACTCCAAGGAGAATTTAGCCTTAACAAAATGTGAATGAGAACAACGAATGGAGACCAACATGCGTAGTGGAAAGTTTGAAGTTGGGGTTAGATGTACTAGAGCTACAACCTTATAAGCAAATCTCACTAAAGCAGCAAAGAAAGAATAATAAGGTGTCGCCAAAGTATGATGGTCCATACCAAATCATGCAGAAGATCAGTAGTGTTGCCTATAAGCTTGAGTTGCCACCCACAACAAAGATACATCCGATTTTCATGTTTCTGTTTGAAGAAGGTAGTGGGCATAATATTCCCTCAAACAACACTTCTGAAATTTTGGATGAAAGGAATCATTTTTGGAACCCGAGTGCATTTATTCGTGAAATTACGCACAAAGAGGCGAGAATAGAACTATCATGAGTATCTCATCCAGCTGGAAGAATTGCAGTTGAAGATGCCACATGGGAAGATGGGAGTTTCATTCAAAAAGTTTCCAAACTTGATTAGCATTGAGGGACAATGCTTCTTTGAAGAAGGGGCATGCTAAGCCCTTAATATTGGTGTACATGGGGTTATGAATAGTCGGCTTGTGGCTATCTTAACTCTCTATTAAGTCATATTATCATTATTATATTGTTATTTAGTTGTTTAGGTTGGCCTAAGTCTTATATAGGTGTGTCTAAGTCGGCCTAGGTGATATCCTAGGCATAAATAGGTATATATAGGAGGTTGTGAGTCTTATTTCATCATCAAGTTGTGAAGTGTGTTTCTCATTAGAGATATTTGGAGGTTTTCCCCTCGAAGTGGCTTGTTATTCTCAGGTTATTATCAAGTATTTTCAGCATATTCCATATCATATTCTTCCATTGTGCAAGTTATTTCATAACAATGTAATCTAGATTATTAAATTTCTCAAAAATTATTGCTTAAGTCATGTTCTTGATAAGAAGAAAGAAACCACCAAAGGAAAGGAGGAATAATTCATGCAGCTAATCCTAAAAAATCTTTTTATTATGTTGTAGGGTAATACTTCTATGAATGGATATTGTCTAGTTATTAATTTATTGAATGGTACTTAGGAACTTATTCTTGAACAACGCTTATTTACTAAATCATCTTGGGTATTAATCTTTAATAAAATTATAATGCATTATGAATTTTAGATTCTTATGATCTTCTCTCTTATGAATATTATTTGTGATAGAGGTATCTTTGAAAACTAATCAAAGAGATAAAACAAAACCAGTAATGTTTGATATTAATGGTGCATTTGGCTCACGTTTACGGGAAATGTCGTCGTGCTTAAGCTACTGCATCTATAGCCTAACACAAATGCAATAACGACGTCTGTGGCATCATCCCTATAAATCACCAGGGAGAAATAAGGGACATTTGTTAATTAAATCCAAAGGGAGGGAAATCCCATTTGGAATGATAACCTAACAAGATAAAAATGAAATGAATCAAATCCTCTAGTGTCAACCTAGAAAACCAAAGTAGGATTTTCTAAGGTGCAATGTAAATTCGATTTTGAAGTTATTTTTGTTGTTGACGTATGCTAATTATGAAACTGTTTAAACAGGTCAAGGGTGACAAATATTAATAAGAAATAGGTTAGATGAATGTTGTTAGGTAAACAAACAATGGTCAAGTAGACCATTTTGTTATCTATGCTTCCCTTCGTGGGTAGCAACCGCAAAGGAACTGTCTGGGGGAACAAGAACCCTAGAAAGGGTTATGTACTTGCCCTTTTATAACAATTCACATAAAACATAGTTTAGAAAATAGAACTACATATTTTATGCCTTGATCCCATTTGGAATCAGGGTATGTAGGCAATCTGGGAAACGAAGGATGCTCCCAGTACTCAGGCGTTCGGGAATGAGGTTTAGGGAAACACGATTGTCTAAAAATTTCAAAAGGATAATCAACTAAAGCTTTATTCAACTATACTCAGAAGAATCCCACATGGATTGCTTGATTCCCCAAGGCCCTTAGGCCAAATTCTGAGGTGGGTTTCAAGCTTAGAATTAAAATTTACATACCCCTAAGGACAACAACCTTGGTACATTTTTAGTAGAAAGTGTGGTCATCAGGGAAGCGACTTAGGATTCAGATGATCCCGATGAGTCCAAGACTCTGGCCAGAGCACATACCTATCATATGATAGATTCCTTTCTCCTTTAGGTGGATGCCTATTCCAATTATATGAATAGATGTATTCCTATTCCATATGAATATATGAAGTGAATTCTTGTTCCGTATGAACAAATGGTATACCTATCCCATATGGATAGAAGTTCCTGAGTATACTTGAGAATGAATACTCGAACATGCAAGAAACACAAAAAAAATAGTGGTGTTTCGGTTAGAATTAATTGAGGCTTTACATGATGAATGAAAAATTGCTATGTTGCTACTCACCAAACCCTTGAAGGATTGAAATCTAATACATCTCCCCAAGGTCTTGATCTTGTGTGAATGGCTTGATTGGATACTTGATTTGATAACTTGAATTTTGACTTGAAAACTTGGAACCTACATCACAATGTTAGCTCCAAAGACATGCATGAATGCAAATAAATTTGACATGATGATTTTGATCTTGATTGTTGTTGTAGATGCTTGATAAATCTTCTCTTCAATGCTCTTAACAATAATATTTGCTCATATGAAATTTTCCTTCATTTTCCTCATGTTGAATTGATAAAATAACTATGTATTTATAGATGATTTTCTAATTTCCCAACAATTAAACATTTTAAGCCAACATTTAAAATTTGAATTTGGGATCATAAAAATACTGCCAAAAACATATTAAAAATTGGGTTCTAAAGCTTAAGGCAAGGGCGAATGGGTCCTTAAGGCAAGGGCGAATGGGTCCTAGGCCCCAAACCTAGGACACACCAATTTCAAGGCAATTTAATTAAAGCTTGCAATTGTTTAATACAAGCTTCCCTTTCAAAAAACGAGATTAATTAGGCTTTTAAATGCATAATTGGGACAATTAGAGGCTTAATTAAGTCCAATTAGAATAAGGGACCCAAACATAGTATGAAAATGTAAAGTTATACATTTTTCTACATTGCAATAAATATATATATATATTAAAATTATTATGAGAAGCCAAAAAGTTTAATTGTAAGAGTCACTGCTTAGAATTTCACTATGAGGACTTGATTTCAGGTCTCTACAATGAGAATTAAATGCTTTAATCACTTGATCTTACTCCTTGGACCTAATGCATTTTTCAATTAAAATACTTTTATATGGTAACTCAAATCCCATGGATTTATTTACATGCTATACATACCATGTAAGGGAATCTTAAATATTTTAAATAAAACAAAAAACATACATGGACATTATTCATTAATTAATAAATTTTCAATCATATGTAAATTACCTTTATATAATCACCAGAATTATAAAAAAAGCATCATGCTTTTGTTTAAAAAATAGGCTATAGTTTTCTTCTAGCACCTACTATGTTGTATAAAAATATTGTTGCATTTGAAATCATTGTACTAATGTTTAACCCATTTTTGATATCCCATTTTAAATTTTATGTAACCTCCATTTGGTGTTTATTAATATATATATGACACTCGACAAATGATAAATTAAAAAAATAGTTTCTTACCCTAATTAATCATGTGGTTAGGCCAATAAAGTTAATACAATAGTGAAGAAGAAAACATAAAAATACAAACCATATGAACATTGGGTATACATAGAGAAAAACTTGTGGAAAAAACTCAAACACCAAAGAGACCTAGGATTGTGTTAATCATAGTCAAATATTTACACCAATATAATCGACTATCCCATTTACATTAATTTGGAAACATAAAGAATGTTACTAACCTTTATCCCATGCCTCCCACATATTGAAAAATTACAAACAAGAAACCACTAAACTTAGTATCCCAAATCCATGATTCAAAACCATGATCCATAGAAAAAATTGAGCACCCCAACAACCATGGTCAAGCAACTTGGATTATTAAGTAACACCTCTTCCACATCTACACCTCTCTTATGTGTCATAGATTTTATCATAATGGTTAATCTAACCAATTTCCCAAATCTAGGATTTTCATGAGGATATTTAATATTTGTGTTGTAACCACCAAGTTGGGAAGATGGTCTATAAATCCTCTTTTTACCTTTTTAATGTTACCTCCATATTTTGTGACTTTTAACATAATAATCCAAGTATCTCAAATAATAAATAATAAATTATGTCCCCACTCTCACATGTGAATCACATTTTCCCCACTCTATGATGTTTGGAGATCATACATTATTTATCACCTAAATAATTAAATATAATTTGCAAGAGGATATGCAAGATTTTTTTAAAATTTGGGGAGATGGAATTTAACCACAGACCCCTATGGCTGCAGTCTTTACAATGAAACTTTTAAGCGTGAGCCTGGGGTGGAGCAAGCCCTCCCAGAATTTGTTCCCACAGAGGTGGGGACTAGACTTAATGACCAACCTCCTGGGAAGGTTGTAACCAAGCTGGGAGGGCCCCAGCCCAAAGAGGATGTATACAAGATGAATGTACTAATCCCTAAAATGATTCCAATTAGAGGTTAAGAGTTGTGTCTAAAAATAAATGCAAAGAAACTAAGGAATAAATAAAAGTGTTCCAAAGGTAAGCCTGCTGTGCTTTCTACTTCCTCTCTATCTCCTCTCTGGCTCTCTTCTATGCTTCTCCTCAAATGCCTCCCTCTTTTCCCCACACTTTCTCTTTCTCCCTTTGGATATCTGGCCCCATACCTCTCTTCTCTCCTCTCACTCTCTACCCTCTGCCTTTTGCTTATTCCCTCTCTGCTACCTCCTCTATCTCCCTCATCCTCTCTCTCTCTATAGAAGGTAGAGAGAGGAGAATATGAATAAAAGAGGTAAAGGGAGAGATACAAATATAGAGAGATAGTGAGTTATTAATAGAGATGGATGTGTGTGTGTGTGTGTGTGTGTGTGTGTGTGTGTGTGTGTGCACATGTGTGTGTGTGTGCGTGTGGGTGGTAAGATAAAGTGATAGAGAGAGAAATAGAGAGAGAGAGAGATAAAGAGGTAGAGATAAAGAGGGAGAGATAGAGAGGGATATGGAGAGAGAGATAGAGATATATGGAGATAGAGGTAGAGAAATTTATGGATAGAAAGGGATAGAGAGAATGAATAATAGAGAGAGGTAGAGATAATGAGATATAGATAGATAAAAAAAGAGAGATATAAAGATATAGATAGAGGGGGAAAGAGTGAGAGAGAAAGGAGGTGATATAGACAAGTAATAGAGATAGGGAGAGAGTTATGGAGAGAGGGTCATAGACAAAGAGATAGATATAGGGAGGAATAAATAGGGTGTGTTTGTATATATGAGTGAGAGAGATATGGAAATAACTTGATGAAAATGAAAATTATATAAATAGATAGAGGGAGGGAGAGGGAGAGGGAGCGAGAGACATATAAATATGGAGTGATATATATATTTATATATATACCTGGGAAAGATAGAGGGGAAGAGAAAGGGAGAGAGAGGAGAGATATAGATAGAGGAGGAGTAAGGGAAAAGTGGAGACATAGGTAGAGAGGGTAAATGAAGGAGAGGGGGAGAGAGGGATAGATAGCTAAATAGATAGAGGGATATATATATATATATATGTTCTCCTAGTTCAACTTGGGAAAAGGTGCACATAGGATCAAAGACAACAAGGAGGCCTTCTATGATGATTTATGCAGATTTTTTACTCTCCTTTGTAAAAAATATTTTTTTTTCATTATTTATTACTTCTTTAATGTTTCAAGTCATTTAGGATGGTTATTGCAAAAGAAAACATGAAAAAATGACTTTGTATGCAAGAATGATGAACATTTAAAATTTTAAAACTTAAGGAGGAACTTAAAATGATTATAATTATTTTTTTGTGCTTATTATATCGAAATAATCTTATACATTGTGTAGACCTTTGAATCACCATTCCAATGCCTGTAAAAAATCAAAATTTTGATCAATAACGTAAAAGTTATGCTCATTTTACTGAAGTATGCTTTTTAGGATTTTCAAAATAGATATGCATTTTGTTTGCAAAACAAATATCCATTTTGAATACATAAATTGATGAAAATTAATTTTAGGAAATGGATATCTGTTTTGGTTTGGTATTACCAAACCAAATTTAAATTTTACCCAACACATACAAAAAGTCAATATTTCTTTTTACAATTTTAGCGAGGTAAAAATGCATTTTTTTCTCATTTCCACTTTTTGGACCCCCATGATCTTGCACATGCCCAGAAGTGAGAGATGTGATAGAGAGAAGTAAAGAGGGAAGGAGGAAGGTGGAGAGATTGAGAGGAAGGAGGGAGGAAGGGAGAGAGAAAGATGTATAGAGGCATAAGTTAGATAGAGATAAGTAGAGAGGGAAGGTGGGTAGGAGGAAGGAAGAGAGAGAGAGAGACATATAGAGAGAGGGGGGGAGATAGAGACATAGACAAAGATAGAGAGAGGGGGAGGGAGGGAAAGGTAGGAAGAGAGAGAAGTGAGATAGAGATTAAAGGGGAGAGAGAGGGAGAGGGGGGTAGAGAGGTAGTTCTTGAGCTCAAGGGAGAGAAAGTCAAATAAAGGGATGGAGATAGTGAGAGATGGAGGTCTAGAGCATAAAAGATGAAAAATGAGTGAGATAGAGAGAGAGAGAGATGATACAATTTGTTGATTACTAAAACTTGACCTTCTGATTATTAAAATTTGACATGCTAGTTATTGAAATTTGACCAAGTCTAAAAATTTATAAGATCTTCCAAAAACTAGAACTTGCATTATAACTCCAAGAGATCCGAAACCATAACCTACTCTATAAATATGCACTCAATTGTATACCATGACTAGGAGTTATCTTTAGAGGGCTAAACTTAGTAAGTCATTAGAAGTGACCTTGGAATCCAAAATAGAATAATTTATTAATATAGTGAAAGTTGGGATTCTAATAATTTTCTATAAGGAATTATCCAATATCAAATTTATCTATATTATGAAAAACATGATTTCATCTAAAATTAAATTTATAATATAGACAAATTTTTAAAATAAATAATAAAATGAATATTATTCTCTTCAAACAAGCTCTCCTTAGCCCTTTCTTTCACCAATGATTTAAATTATAATTTTGACTATCTTTTTCATTATTAAAATATTCATCTCTTTCATTTTTATAAAAACAAATCTTTAAAAATAAGATATTATGATTTAACAACTAATGATGTCAAATTTCTATATAATTATCTCCAAAAAATTGAAATCTTAATTAATGAAGTACGTCTAAATTTATCATCAGTTTTATAAAATAAAAAGAAAACAAAATCTAAAAAATTTAAAACCTAAATTATGATATTATGATAAATATTTACAAGACATACATTATATTAAATTTAAATCTAGATTTTTTGTAAAAAAAGATGAACCTCTTATGTGAAATAAAATATTTTTAAATTTGTCAATAAAATGAACAAAATCTTAAAAAATTTAGAACATAAATTATGATATTATGATTATAAAACATATTTATATCAAATTTAAATCTAATATCTATTAACAAAGAAACAAAACCTTAATAAATAAATATATAGATAAACACAAAAGAAAATAATTATAATATTTTAATAAATTAGATATATTGTTGACTTAATAATTAAAAAACTTAATATTTAAGTAAGCTCACTAAAATATCTTTGATTGATTGATGAAAAAATGAGTCATATGACCAAAGAAATTTCAACCTTTTCTTTCCAAATAGACATTTTGGCATGTGAAGAGTAATTATTATTGTTTTTATTAATGAGAATATATGTTTAATTATAATTGTTTTTGTATTGGTTATTTTAAATGTTGATGGTTTAATATAAATGAGATATAAAATTATTATTAATTGTTTGATTATTATATTATTTGGTGTTTAAATAGAATAGTATATATCTATTAATACAATCAAATATTATAACAATAATTTTATAGATATATAAAAATCTCTCTTTCAAATTTATTTAGAGTTGACATTTGATTTAATTAAAAAATTAGGTTTGATTTTTGAATATGATCTAATAATCTTGAATCTAATAATAAATAATTATAAAAATCATATACAAATTAATTATATAGAATCTTGTTATCTTAAAATGATATGATAGATTTTTCTTATCCTTACTTAATCAAACAATATACATTACAAATAAATAAATAAATAAATAAATAAATAAATAAATATATATATATATATATATGTTAGGAATAAAGCATTTTAAAACAAAAAGATAAAAACGAAAAGAAAAAGAAAAAAAAAAGAAGTGTCTCAACCTTGCATGGAAATAAAAATAAAGCAAGCCAAGGATAGAAGATTTTGTGATAGGTGAAAAGTGGCTATTTTGAGAAGTATCTTTTATATGGAAATAGAGATAAGATTGTTATGAGATTTTATTAGATGTTTCTAAAGGAAATGATTTATATCTAGAAGGTTCTCACATGCAATGTAACACTATATATATATATATATTGGTACTTTGAGATAGTCATATTTGTGAGAGAAAGGTGAGAGTTAGTTTGCAAGTCTATATGCTATCGGAATGCTGCTGAAATTCCTATAGAATAAGTTGAGGTGAAGACTCCTATAAGAACTTGCATTGCAAGTGTGTTGTAATTTGTTTCAAGATTTGATAATACATTGTGTAGGTTTTGGAGTGTGGGGTTTTTCTCCTGAAAGAGTTTTCCCCACGTAAATCGTTGAGTTATGGTTTTATTGTTATTATGTTTATGGTATTATGTGTTTCTTGAAATCTCTGTAATATTTTATTTGAAATTTGCATAACCCTCCTCTCAAGGTTAACGTAGGAAGTGTTTTTGCACACTTTTCTTCCTTATAAGTGGTATCAGAGCCTGACCAACTTTGGTTCTATTTGTTGGATACAGGGTTTTTTGAGCTAATCAAGTTTGTGTGGGAGTTTGTACAGAGTATTTCATATTCTGAATTGCAGGATAATAGAGATGGGGAGCACATCTAGGAGGATTGAAGTACAAAAATTTGGGGAGCACAAATTTTGAGATGTGGAAGTTGAAGATGGAAGATCTGTTGATTGATCGAGATCTATGGGATGCAATGGATGAAAATTTCCAGAGGCCTACAAATCCAGCTTTGGCTGCAAAATATGATGTAATGGATAGAAAAGCTAAAGGTCTCATTAGAAAATGTCTTGCAGATTCAATCCTGATAAATGTCCATGAAGAACCCACTTCGAAGAATCTTTGGAAGAAGTTGGGCGAGATATACCAAGCCAAATCTCTAGTAAATAATATTTTCTTGAGGAAGAAGTTGTATTCCTTGAGAATGGAAGAAGGTGGACTAATTTTTGAGCATCTGGAAACATTCAATATGTTGGTGACTTAGTTGACCTCAGTTGGGGTTAAGATGGACGAAGAAGAAAGGTTCCAAACTTTGTTATGTTCACTGTTAGACTCATGGGACAACCTAGTCATAGCCATTGGGAGCACTTCTGTCATCTTGAAGATGGAGGACGTTGTTGGTTCTCTACTCTCTGAAGAGATGAGAAGGAAGGTCTCTCTGAGTGCCAAAGAGGCTTTGAGTGTTTGAGGAAGACCAAAAGAATGAGGCAAAGATGAGAAGCAAAGTGGCCATTCCAAGTCCAAAAACAAGGGGAGATCAAAATCTCCTGGTAAGTCCAAGGCAATATGTTGGAATTGTGGCAAACCTGGACACTTCTGAAAGGATTGTAAAGAAGAGAAGAAAAAGAAGAAGAAGCAAGATTCTGATTCTGAGTTTGAAAAGGAAGATGGAGATGCCTTTATTGCAGCCTTGGCCACTTGTGCAGGTGATAATGTATGGTTGATAGACTCCGATGCATCTTTCCAAATGAATCCAAACAAAAACTGGTTTAGTAAGTATGAAAACTATGATGGTGGTAAGGTGTATTTGGGTGATGATTCTTTCCTTGATATTGTTGGTCGTGGTAGTATTCATGTGAAATTTTCTGATGGTAGAGTTAGACGATTTGATGGTGTCTTGCATATCCCAAGACTAGCAAGAAATTTATTATCTATTAGCAAGCTAATAGATGCGGGTGTGCATGTATAGTTTTTTGAAGCAGGTGTGAAAATGGTGAGAGGTGCTATGGTGATAGAAAGAGGAAGTAGATTGGATACATTGTACCAGCTAGATGCATGTACAGTTGAATGCAATAGCACTTATGATAAGATTAAGCCAAAAACTACTTCGCTGAAAAAAGAGATGGTTTCCTCTTCTGTGGATGGTCGTGGCTTCTAGGTACCCAAGGGTGCTCTGTCTACCGAATTAAAGTTTCCTACAAAGAAGACCATGTTATGGAGCCAAAGGCTTGGCCACATTGGAGAGAAGGGTTTAAAAGCCCTAAAAACAAGAACCTCGTTGAGGGTTTGAATGATTGCAATCTAGAGTTTGATTTCTATGAACATTGTATTTATGGCAAATAGAACCGCGTTTAGTTTTACTCATCTTCTCATAAGTCTTCATGTATCTTGGATCCGATTCATTCTGATGTATTTGGTCCTATTGATGTTTCTTCTATTGGTAAATTAGTGTATTATGTTACTTTTATTGATGATTTTAGTAGGAGAACATGGGTATATTTTTTAAAGAGTAAATATGAAGTTTTCAGTCGTTTTAAGGAGTTCAAGGCTATGGTAGAAACTCAGACTGGAAAGAAAATTAAATGTTTGAGGACTGAAAATGGCGGTGAGTATTGTTCTATAGACTTTGACAGATTTTGTACAGATTGCAGGATTAAAAGACAAAAGACAACTCCGTATTCTTTGCAGCAGAATGGAGTTTCAAAAAGAATGAACAAAATGTTGATGGAGAAGGCTAGGAGCATGTTGAGTGGGGTTGGTCTAGAACAAAGGTTTTGGGATGAAGTTGTTGCCACTACTTGTTATTTAATAAATAGATCTCCTACATCAGCACTTGTTGATAAACGCCAATGGAGGCGTGGTCGGGGAAAAATCCTTCACTTAGAAATTTGAGAGTTTTTGGTTGTGAGGCATATGCACATGTGCCTAAGGAGAAGAGAAAAAAATTGGATTCTAAGGTTGTCAAATGTATCTTCATCAGCCACAACTATGGTGTGAAAGGATACAAGCTTTGGGACCTTGTTGCACAAAAGGTAATTTATTCCAGAAGTGTTATTTTTAGAGAGATTAAATCTCCTCTTGTTAATTTTCAGCCAGAATAGCATAAAGAAATTGAACAGAAAAAATATGTGGTTCAAATTCCTTCTATGCTTGAGGAAGTAGAATCGATACCCCAAAATAGACAAGTTGAGGAGAGCTCATCAAGCTATGAATCTTCAAAAGAGGAGGAAGAAGTGGAAGAACCTCCACCTCAACTTGTTCGAAGGTCTACAAGGAAAAGGCAACCACCTCAAAGGTATGGATATTCACCTGATGATTGGAAGTGTATATTTTCTTTGAGTACTAACATTGATGAACCAAAATCTATGCAAGAAACTTTGAGTACGAATGATGTAGAGTCCTGGAAAATAGCCATGGATGAAGAGATGGAAGCTCTTACAAGGAATGATACATGGGACCTTGTACCATTTCTTGAAGGTCAAAAACTTGTTGGATGTAAATGGGTGTTTAAGAAAAAGATTGGTTCAGATGGAAATGTTGAAAAGTATAAGGCACAGTTGGTTGTGAAGGGATAATCTCAAGTTGAGGGTATTGATTACGGTGAGATTTTTTCTCCTGTTGCTAAAATGACATCCATTCAGTTTTTGTTATCTATTCCAACAACTTATGATCTAGAGGTGGAACAAATGGATGTGAAAACTGCTTTCCTTCATGGTGATTTGGAGGAAGAGATTTATATGACATAGCCAAAGCACTACATGGTGAAAGGTAAAAGCAAGTTGGTTTGTAAGTTAAAGAAATCTTTGTATGGCTTGAAAAAAAGTCCTAGGATGTGGCACCAGAAATTCAATACATATGTGTTGATTTTGGGATTTGTGCAGTCTAAATATGATCACTATGTATATTTTAAATATGATGGTGATTATTTCCTGGTAATTGCTTTATATGTTGATGACATGTTGTTTATTGGGAAAGGCAAAGGTTTGATTGCAAAATTGAAATCTCAGCTCTTTGTGAAATTTGAAATGAAAGATCTTGGTGCAGTAAAACACATACTTGGGATGGAGATCAGAAGAGATCGTGAGAATAGAAAGCTATGGCTTAGCCAGAGTAAGTATGTTTGTTCTATTTTGCAAAGGTTCAACATGCATGATTGTAAACCACTCTGTGTTCCTGTTGCAATCAGAATGATGCTCTCTATTTCACAATATCCTACATCCCCATCAAAGATGGAAGACATGAGCAAAATGCCCTACTAGGGTGCAGTCAAAAGCTTAATGTATGCTATGGTCTATACAAGACCATAAATTTCCCAAGTAGTGGGAGTTCTTTCTCATTTTATGTCTAATCCTGGAAGAGTGCATTAGGATGCAATTAAGAGGGTCTTCAGATATTTGTGGGTACATCAGAGTACTCTATATGTTTTCATGGTACAGGAGATCAACATTCCTTGAGTATTCATGGTTTTGTGCATTTAGATTGGGTTGGTGATGTCGATAGCAGAAGGTCCACCAGTGCATATGTGTTTACTCTTAATGGTGGTGCAATCAGTTGGATGAGCAAGTGACAGGTTGTGGTCACTTTGTCCACTACTGAGGCAGAGTACATGGTAGCTACTCATGCTTGTAAAGAAGCCATTTGGCTGAAGCATTTGTGTTCAAATATTGGATTAAAACACGAAGCAATTACAGTCTATTGTGATAGACAGAGTGCAATCTCCCTTGCGAAGAACTCGACTTTTCATGCCAGGACCAAACACATTGATGTTCAATATCACTTTGTTAGAGATATGGTCAAGGATGGCAGGGTGAAGCTAGAAAAGGTAGAGACTGTGGTGAATGTTGCAGATGCATTAACAAAACCTATGAGCATAGAAAAGTTTAGATGTTGTTTTGAATTAATAGGCCTTTCAGCCCCCAAAAATTAACTACCTATTTTCTATTGGCTCATGCAAGGTGTTCGACAAGTGGGAGAATGTTAGGAATAAAGCGTTTTAAAACAAAAAGATAAAAACAAAAAAGAAAAGAAAAGAAAAGAAAAAATAAAGTGTCTCAACCTTGCATGGAAATAAAAATAAAGCAAGCCAAGAATAGAAGATTTTGTGATAGGTGAAAAGCGGCTATTTTGAGAAGTATCTTTTATATGGAGATAGAGATAAGATTGTTATGAGATTTTATTAGATGTTTCTAAAAGAAATGCTTTACCTCTAGAAGGTTCTCACATGCAATGTAATACTATATATATTGGTACTTTGAGGTAGTCATTTTTGTGAGAGAAAGGTGAGAGTTAGTTTGCAAGTCTATATGCTGCTGGAATGGTGCTGAAATTTCTCTAGAATAAGTTGAGGTGAAGACTCTTGTAAGAACTTGCATTGCAAGTGTGTTGTAATTTGTTTCAAGATTTGATAATACATTGTGTAGGTTTTGGAGTGTGGATTTTTTCTCTCGAAAGGGTTTTCCTCATGTAAATCGTTGAGTTATGGTTTTATTGTTACTATGTTTATGGTATTATGTGTTTCTTGAAATCTCTGTAATATTTTATTTGAAATTTGCATAACCCTCCTCTCAAGGTTAGTGTAGGAAGCGTTTCCGCACACCTTTTCTTCCTTACACATATATTACTAATAAAAAATTCAAATATATATTAATGATTAAAAATCTAAAAATCCTAGTTAAAATAATAATATAATAAGATAACACATTAATATATGGTAGGGGCCCTAGCTTCGGTTAGCTAAGTAGTGCATTTAGCGGCTCTGGCAGTCACGAGTTCCTAGTCTCCCACAGCCCATGAGTCTGGGAGGCGTGTTAGCCAGTAGCGGTCATTAAAGTTTGCAGTAGCACTGCGGTTTTATAGAGGGGTCGTGCTACCCGATTCCCTGCGGTCTAAAAAAAACACATTAATATATAATTATATCCAAATTTATATTAAAAATATTGAATATATTATTTAGCGATGTAATACTTTACCATGGCACCATGTTTTCTACTTTTGACCAAATTGTCCCCTAATAATAGGACCATGTCCACATTTATCATTCTTAACTATTTAACTATAATTCACTTCTCTTTGTTCTCAAACCAATCATTGTAGAACATGTTTTTCTTCATGTTCTTATGTATAAGAAAATAATAGTTCCTTTAGGTTAATTAAATAAAATTATATAATTTAGTATAAAGTATTTTAAATTAATTAATATGATAGTAAATAATAGTAAGTTGGGTATTTTAATATTATTTTAAAAATTGAACATAATGGATTAAGGTATTTAATTTTAAAAATAATGAAGAATAATTATAATTTGATACAAGATTTGTTAGTTTGGCACAAAAAAAAAGTAATTTGGTTATTTTTTTTATTGAATTTTATGATTGTTCTTATTTCAATTATGTAGATTGGAGTTATATCCATGACTTCATATTTATCGTTCATAGATATGATCTAGTAGACCTTGGGGAGGATGTCAAATTGTTAGGGTCAAGCTCTCCTAAATAAAATTCTATAATGATTAGCTTTACAATATTAAAAAATAAAAAGTAAACATGTAAATGTCCTAGAATGTGAATTTTGATGTGGATAAATTCTTTGTAATGCTTCAATTGAAGCATTCCTACAATGAATGTTCAATGTATAGTATTAGGAATTGAATGATTGCTAAATGAATTTAGAATTTGAATCAATGTTGAAATGTATGTTTTTAAATATCACTTATAGCAATATGACAAAAATATGTATCAAGTTGTCTCATGGTGGAAAAAATTGGGTTAGACATGAAAAAATTTAACTTATTTTTTTTAATTTTGGGATCAATTCCATGAGAAAAAGATTGATCATGCATCCATAGAATAAGGGGATGACGATGTTGAGATGGAGAATGAATGTCTAAATATGAGAGACAGATCAAAAATAGAATACATAATTTATAGAGAATATTGAGAGAAGATCAAATAAATGAGAATGTTTATAAATAAATAAAAGCGATGATAAAAAAAATAAGCCCAACTTTATACAAGATTACATCATTTATTAATTTATAATTACATTAAAACAATTTTTCAAAATAAATTAAAAACTATATGCAACTCTTACCATTATATCCTTGAAATATCAATCAAAATTTGTTATTTATTATTTTATAATTACAAATTCACATCCCTATATTCACACACTATTGGAATTGTGAATTGTTATTTGTAAAACTTAATACCTTGACAGTCTCTCAATAGATACATATATATATTTTTTAATAAATTTATCCTTTTCTCTTTTCTCTTGGTTGTTTTTTATGATCTTACATACAAATGTGGCCTTTCTATATCATTTTCATATTATTTTGATAAATTAAAATATTTTCTATTTATATTGAAAATATTTTGTTTTATTTATAAATTAAAATTTTAATACTTATTTTAAATTTTTCTTTTTATAAATATTTTTTATCTTTTATTTTTCCATTCATTAAATTTTCAATAATTTTTAAATTGGAAAATGTAAAAAGTAAAGATTTTAACAATCTAAAATAATAATAAAATATTTCAGGAACTTCATTATTGAAAAAACTTAGGACATATAATGGCAAAGATCAAATAGAAACATATAAATGTAAGCTCCTAAATCTTATATAAGATGAAGAATCAATATTAGTAAATATGATTTAGAACATATTTTAAAATTGTTTATTTTGATAGTGTATGCCAAATATAATTTAAAAATATTTTCAATGTTGAAACATAGACTATATCCTACAAACATGTATACCAAAAACATATTTTTTTACATTAAATATGGATGGAAACATATAAAATATATTTAATAAATTCTTTTTTTAAATGTCAACATTTTAACAACCTAAAATAAAAAGCCCTTTCAAAACATAGTCTTAGAAATTAAATATGGATGGAAGCATAGTCAAATTTTCTCTTATTTTATAAAATAAGATTTTTTAAGTATTTTTTTTATATATATGTGAAAGGTGTAATTTTTTTATATAAATATGTTAGATAATATAAAATTTAAGTGATTTTTTAGTGGTCATATTTTAAGTGATTTTTTAGTGGTCATATATTATTATTTCATTATTTTTTATATTTATATTTTAAAAATATAATTATTTTTAAGTTTTTAAAATGTTTAATTATTTTTTTTAATATTTTTCATTTATAAAAAAAATCATTTTAAAT
>VDFB02017595.1:0-26481 GCA_007258455.2 Sequoia sempervirens
ATTGGTTACTAACCAATTGATTTGCAAATATTCACCTTATCTCTCCAAAATACACAAAAATCTCCTTTACATAGTAAAAATATTTTAAAAATCCTCCCTTAAAATCCTTACTAAAATCCCCTATAAATTCTATGCCCTTCAATTATTCATTCTCGGGATAATATGGTTTTGGTGGTTTGATTTAATCCGGGTTTGATTTTATGTTTGTTTGAAAATAACCTTTAAAAGGTTATTTTGGTTAAAAATTTCAAACAAATTGCGGTTATTAAAAACCCGCATATCATATATTATAAATCCTATCGTTGGCGTAGCGGTGGCTAATTTTTTTGGGACCCGGCCGGTTCGGGGTTCCAACCCCCGGCCGTCCATTTTTTTAAAACCAAATTTCAACAAATCTATAACAAAAACAAACCCGCTGACATATATTGTTAAGCACGGATGTGTAGGCGAGTTGGGCGCCGGCCGCTGCGGAGAGTGTAAGGTTTGGGGTTCGAATCCCCCAACCTTCATATAACTTTTTAACAAACCAAACCAATTCCAAAACCGCCGACCGACGGAGGAGAAAGAGATAAGAGAGCCACGTCCCGCACCAGGAGGGTTCCACGTGGCAGATTCCGATTGGCTGACAGCGATGACCGGACTGCTGACGGGATGCCGAGTAGGATGATGACGTGTCGCTGACTGTGATGATGACTGTACCTGCCACGTAAGCTGTCGTGTGTACGGATGCCACGTGTCGTCATCCAATTGGTTCTGTACAATTACTCAGCCGCCACGTGTCATGCCCAAATTTGTCCACTTGTATTCCGTACAGTACGGACTAACTGCTGACGTCAGCATCCGTACGGTCCACCTCAACAAGTCAACTGCAAACTTTGACCGCTGATAAGTTGAGCCTCCGATGTCGGATTTCGACGAAACGAACGTTGCCGGAATCATCTCAACGAGCTCTTTGACTTGACACTACTTCCGTTGACTTCCGAAACATCCATTTTTTTCGCTTCCTGGATGCCCCTGATTCCAGTTTGACCCGAGGTTTGACTGGCCATAACTCGTGCAAACGGACTCCTTTTCGCTCCGTTCGAGTTGCATTGGAACCAGGACACTGAGATCTTTCTGATGGTGCTAATTTTGGAGAGAAATGGAACACTTCAATTTCCACTGAAAAATGTCCACCGGATCAATTTTGGATGTGGGTTCTTAAACTAACTCATTTATTAAGAAAAGTGGGTGCTAAATTATAGGAGGAAGTTATATATTTTTCTATCGGCTAAACTCTTGCACCCCCTCATGCAAGTACTAGTAGATATAATATATATTTTTATTATATGTAAATAATATATTATATATTACATTATATTCTCAAAACAAAATTATACATATTAACATTTAAATCAAAATACAATATTTTAAATTATACATATATATATATTTGATTGGTAAGTGAGTTTTATAAAGATACTGGAAATAAGACTGGCCAACACCAGTTGAGATCACAAAAGAGGGATCTCATCCCCATGCATGGAGCTATATCTAATTTATATGGCCATGATTATTTTGGACCACTCAAATATCTGCCTACTTGTACACATTTTCATCCTAGATTAAAAGACAATAACTGACCTACAATACCAACTGCCCATCTACTCCTATGCATAGCTCATATTCCAAAAACGGTCCATATCAATTCAATTTATGAAATAAGTTCCTGGTAGCCTGCTGAATGTTGACACCTAGTTCTACTTGAGAACCCAACTTATTTTTTATTTCCTTTAATTTGAGGATAAGCTTTTCTTTTTTTTGCGCTTTAAGCCTATCAATTTCCCCTTCATTCTGTTGTTGCATTTTGTTGGAAGCATCCCCATTTTGACTGAGGTTCGACCTCTTCTTTTCTTTACTGTTTTCCAATCATTTCCCACATCTCTATCAGTTGAGTCCTTTAAGACTTGTGTTGGAGCCTGAGGGGAACAACACTCAACTGTTGTGGAATTGGAACCTTCACCTGCTACCATTGAGCCTTGAGAAGTAGCTTCATTTCCATTAACATGAGTTAATTCCTGTTCAAATTATGAGTGTTTAGGAGCCTCATCAAACTTCACCTCAAACATGTTCTCACAATTTTTGAGTGAATTGAACACAAAATAATGTTTGGGAGTAGCATCTTTCCACCAAGATGCCACTTGTTTTGTTTGAGATTTTATATTTGGGCAATCTACTGCCATGTGACCAATTTTGTAGCATCTTCTACACCTGAATGTTACTCCTTTGTAATCCAATGATTGGCGTTGATTGTTACCATTCACATTCAAGATGATTTCAGCTAGTAGGGCTTTGGAGGTGTCCAACTCAACTAGGATCCTAGCGAAGGTTGTGTGAATGTAATCTCTTGAATTTGCATATGAACATATGAAATTGCCAAGGGTAATTCCAATTGTTGCAAAATAGGATTCAAACCAATAGTGGAGGGGGAGATTTGGAAGGTGGAGTCCATGATTTTGAAATCCACTCATGTAGCATTGGAAGATGAGGCCAAAATTGGATGAACCTACCTATTAACCCATTCTCAAAAAGGAACTATTCATTTTCATGCAATTCCTTCAGTAAAATGGCATCAAAATTCAATTTCAAAGGTTCCTATGAGCACTAAACAACCCTCTTATAGGTTATACCTGAGAATTTTGAATTCGATGAGACAGTAGGGGTGACAACCCCAGTGCTTTCTAATGGGGCACCAGACCGAGGGACAATCACAAATCGCAACTTGATTCCTTGCCTATTTTTTAACACATCTAAGAAAGAGAGATTTGTCCCAGGTTCAGCTCCAAAAAGTAATTTGTTGGCAGTCGTCGCGGATCCTAAAGAATCACCAGCTGCCAGACACCTAACCCCACACCTATCTTGTGAGCCAACACTAGCAGAAAGTGGTGCAGATGGGTCATTTCGCACAGAGGCCAGTAAATGTGTGCCCCTGTTGGACAATAGCTTTGATGGTCCAAGAGAAAGCACCTTATGGCATTGCAAGGGATAAGAGGCGACATCAGGGGAATTTTGTGTAATCAAAGAAACCTCTAATCATAGATTAAGAGAAGCCTTGGCTAAGCTAGGGCACATAACGAGATGCATATCGAGGACTTCTGAAGCACTATTAGATCGAGCCCCAAACTAAATTTTTTTCCATCAATCGAGGGTCAAGGAGAGGCACCAACCAAATCACCTGAGCACCCACCCCAACCATAGCCTGAGCATTATCGCCATTACAAGAAGAAAACAACACATTAATGGAAGGATTCCAACCAATTTTTTCCTGTAAACATGTGCTCACCACCAGACGATCTCCCAAAGAAACATTAGTAGAAGCCTTTCCGCAACCATGGAAAGCACCAATGGAGCCAAAAACTTCAGAAGCACTCGCAACCCTAGCAGAACGAAAATTTGGTAGCGATGCCATAAGTTAGTATTATTTATTATATTTATATATTTTATTATACAAGATAGAAATAATTATTATTTATTATATTTATATTTTATTGAGAATATGATTCATATTTAATTTTTTACAAAATTTCTTCTCAAAATAAAATTATACATTTTTTTTTTTTTAATAAAAGGGGTAAAAACTTTATTGAAAATTAGAACAAAGCATTACATAGTAGCAAAGGGCCAAAGCCCCAGGAACCAACATAAACCACCAGAAAAGCCAGGAACAAAATCACCCTTCCCCAATACCACTCCCATCCTCAACAAGAATCCTCTCCAAATCCTGACATAACTCACGGGAAACCTGCTCCCACCCATCGATCTTCCCACCATCTATATTCTTCGACGCCCATTTGGCCAGACAATCAGCTGCCCTATTCCATTCCCTTGGAATATGGACAAAAGATACCGACTCCATCAAAGAGCTAACCTGTAATATCTGCTGCACCATCATAGCCAATTGCCAGCTAACATCAAAAATCTTCGTTTCATGAAGTAAATTGACCAAGACCTGAGAATCAGACTCACAAATAACCTTACGCCACCCTAAAGCATACGCCCGCTTCAAGGCATAGAGGATAGCCAAGCCTTCCATCCTGTTGACAGTCTGTATCCCTTCATTAGCGGAAAAAAGAATACCACCAATCCTGAAGAATCCCTACCAACCTCGCCAATCCCAACGGGTCCAGGATTTCCCCTAGATGAGCCATTTGTATTAATCTTCAGAAAGTCAGCTGGAGGGGGCAACCAACTCCCCACCCTTTGAACTTTTTTCTTCACACGCCTACCTCTCCTGACGCACACAAATGCTGAAGATAGCCCCTAAATGCCCAACCGATCAACCATCTCAGCATCTCCTTTCTCTAACGGCAGCACAATCTCACCTTTAGCTTCAACCGTCTCCTGGATCATTCCCACAATTCTAAACCAAACTTGTTGAATCCCTAATTTT
Organism: Sequoia sempervirens; assembly: GCA_007258455.2. Classification (NCBI taxonomy): domain Eukaryota; kingdom Viridiplantae; phylum Streptophyta; class Pinopsida; order Cupressales; family Cupressaceae; genus Sequoia; species Sequoia sempervirens. Next base: position 4,430 of record VDFB02017595.1, read on the forward strand.
TCACCCCGAAAGATTCTCTGATTCCTTTCCAACCAAACTTGCCAAAGTAGAAAGATGGGACCAACATACCAAACATCCTGCAAGAAAGAGGTCGAGGAGGTGGGCCTCCCTAGACTATTCCAAAACTCCACTAGGGAGGAGGCATGAAAGCAAGGCCTTTTCCAAACACTCCACTAGAAATTCCAAAGTTGTAAGGTGAAGGGACAATGGAAGAACAAGTGAGGAGAGTCCTCCTCCCCACACCCGCAGAGAACACACCTAGAAGGGCCTGAAAAACCTCTCTTTCGGATATTATTCCAAGTCAAACACCTATTCCAACCCAAAGTCCAAATAAAGCAATTACAATTTGGCCAAGAAAACTTATTCCAAACTTCCTTCCACCAATGAACCTCCACCCCCTCAATCTGCTGGGAAAGCAACTCCTAATACCCAGAAGAAACGGTGTAAGCACCCTTGGGATTAGGAAACCAAGCCAACACATCCTCATCCACGAGGGAGCTACAACTTCGACAAGAAAGAATGTAATGAAGCTTAGTGCACTCCTCCATACCAGCAACAGGCCATTCCTTAGGATTCTTCCATCTCACCTCCACCAACTGCCCCTGAAAAGAAAGAGACTTAAAGTCGCACACCCTCGACCATCCAGCTTCACAAAACCTCTGGCACAAAGTAAGCAAATGAGGATACTGAGAAACAATGGGAGGGTGACCATCCCAAGCGTCATGCCAAAAATGGGCCTCAGACCCACTCTTGCAAATCCAGAATAGCCACCCTTAACGAGCGTAACCCCTTTCTTGAGAGTATTCCAAATCACAGATCCCTTACCCGTCAAGCTGTAATGAGGGATATCACTTTGAGGAATCCCTAGATAGTACTTCTGAGTCAAAATTCTGGCCCACACCTAGTCCTGTTCCACACACCAACGCCAATACAATTTAGCAGCCAGAGCCGTACCTGACAGCAACGACTGCCTTAACCCAAGACCACCAAACTGTTTTGGGCTACAAACAACATCCCATCTAACAAGACTCCACTTGGAGGACAATAAACTACCAGCCCATAAAAATTGTCTTGCTAAGGAATCAAGATCCCTAACAAAACCCATCGGCACCACCTGAATCATACACCTATAAAGAGGGAGAGCCTGAACCACATATTTGAGAAATTGAACCCGACCTGCAAAAGACAGCCAGCGAAGGGTCCAATGAGTGACTTTGACATGAAATTTTTCTAGAATAGCCTGCCAAGAATCCCTAGACTGCCTGCCAACTGAAATAGGAATCCCAAGGTAGGTCAGTGGGAGATCCCCAATCTGAAATATGAGAATATGAGCAATTCTCCTTTGAATGGAGTTTGGAGTATTGAAGAAAAAAATGGAAGACTTTCTCTCATTAATTAACTAGCCCGATGCAACAAGATAAACATCCAACACCTTGCACATGTTAGAAGCCTCCCTAATAGTAGTCATGCCCATCAAAGCAATGTCATCCACAAACTGTAAGTGAGATTGCACTGGTAAGCTACCTCCCCATTGCCATCCCTGAATGAGGCCCCCCTCTACATTCCTTTTTATCAATTGTCCCAAACCTTCCACCAAAAGAAGAAACAAGTAAGGAGAGAGGGGGTCACCCTGCGTAAACCCCGAGAAGCACCAAAGAGTTCAGAGTGCTCCCCATTAATCAAAATAGAGAAAGAAACTGAAGTCACACAGCTCATAACCCAGTGTATCCACTCCTCCTCAAAACCAAAGGCCCCCAGAACCTTTCGGAGGAAGGACCATCGAACTCTGTCATAAGCCTTAGCCATGTCCAGCTTGATGAACATAGCCTTATCTTTGGAGTTGGCCATAGAATGAATAGTCTCTGTAGCAATAACCACCCCATCCAAAATCTGGCGGCCTGCCACAAAACCACTATGTTCCTCAGAAATCAGCAGCGTAAGCCACTTTTTTAACCTATCAGCAATCAACTTAGAGATAATTTTATAAATAACATTGCAAAGAGAAATGGGGCGAAATTGACTTAACCGATCAGCCCCATCACCCTTGGGGATGAGAGAAAGGAAGGTAGAATTTAGGGCCCGAAGCATTTTCTTATTCTTTTGAGACTCTTGAACGACTGCCAATAAATCTAGCTTGATAATCTCCCAAAATTCCTGGAAGAACTCAATCGGGAAACCATCCGGACCAGGAGCTTTACCCTTCTTCATCTGGAAAACAGTCTTCTCCAACTCCTCCAGTGAAATATCACTCATAAGATGCTCCTTCATCTCCCAAGAGACCAAAGAAGGAATACAAGAGAGGACCTGAGCCTCATCAATTGAGTCCCCCTGTGAGTCCTCCCTGAATAAAGAAGCAAAATACTGCACAACTTCATTTGAGATAGCCTGAGTAGAAGAAAGAACCTCTCCCATATCAGTCACCAAAGCCGAAATAGAATTACCATGACGCCTGGCCTTCACCGAATTGAAGAAGAAGGCAGTATTCTTGTCTCCCTCCTGAAGCCACTCAATCCGAGCTTTTTGTTTCCAGTAGATCTCCCTCAACTCCCACTCCTCCAGAGCTTTCAATGCCCTAGCCTCGTCCCGCAACAAATCCTCAGACACCCCATCCTCCCTAATCAACCTAGTAATACCATTCAACTCAGCTTGTGCAGCAAGCTTCACATGGTAAATGTTTCCAAAGCATTGTCGGTTCCACCGTTTAAGCTGATACTTAACATATTGAAGGAGCTTAGCAAAATTATACATTGCAGTACCATAAGTAGGTCTACCATACCTCCACCATTCAGCAACACATCCATAAAGGTCAGGGTCCCGCAACCACATTAGTTGGAATTTGAAGGTTGGTGTTCGAGGCACCCGAGCAGAAGAGATAACTAGCTTTATAGGCCAGTGATCTGAACCTCTCCAATCTAATATCTCAGAACTAGAAGACCACATTCCCCTGACCCAAAAGCAGGAGACCATGAAACGATCTAGTCGTTCAACAATGCAACTTTCACCCACCCTTCTGTTGTTCCAAGTAAACTGACCATTGCTAGGTTTGATATCAACAAGATTGAGAGCTGATATATTGTCCTGAAACAACAACGCAGAAGGCTCTAGTCTTGCAATACCACCCCGTTTCTCAGCTAATTCAGTAATAGCATTAAAGTCACCTACAATGATCCATGGCTGATAGGGAAATAGGCTATGAAAAAAATGGATATTTGTCCATAAAAGAAGTTTACCCTGGAACTCAACAAGTGCATAAACATTGGAGAAAAGAACAGACTCTCCCGACTCAAAACACAAAGCAACCATGGATAAAGAGGACTTGAAGGATAACCACCACAAAGGTTGAATCTTCCAAGGGTTTCAAAAACAAGCCACACCCCCCGAGGATCCCTAAGCCCCAATACACTGGCATTGACCATTCTTCCACAACTTAGGCACTAAACCCATCATGCACTCAACAGATAACTTGGTCTCCTGAAGAAAAAGAACATCAGGAGAATGACTTCTTACCAACTCACGAACAACTTTTTGTCTAGGGCCGTTGTTCAAGCCCCTTACATTCCATGAAATAATGATCATTTAAAAGGAGTCAAAAAATGAGAATCCAGGGTCTTGACAGACCCTGACTCCACCAAAGTCTCCCCCATCATCTTAATCTTTTCCAAATCTTTCTTCCTGCCAAGTTTAGCGATTTTCTCCAACCCCCCCTTCTTGCCATCCTTTTGCAAAATGCCCAGTTGAGGAGAAGGCTTGCTACTTTTAGCCACATCCGATCCAGCATTTCGCGCAGGAAAGGAAGTGCCTCCATCCCCCTTCCCCAACTCAGCATTTGGATCCGACAACACCTGAGCCCCAACCTACACATCAGTGACCATAGGCATGACAAACTCCTCCTGTGGAGCAGGAGGAGTAATGGAAGTGTGATCGTCCAGGCCAGAACCCACCACACCCGAATCCACACTTATTAACCCTGGATTAACTTCCTGCTGACCCAAATCATCCAGGACCTCAAACCTGTTAAAAGTATCCTCATCTTGTCTCTCCATCAAAGTCCTTTTTTGACCTCTATTTCAGTTACGAGCCTTAACAAGAACATAACCCTCAACATCCACCCCCTCGACAGACACATGATTCTTCCCCTTATCAGCATTAGGGGTGTTACGAGGGTAGGTGGAGGCTGAGGCACCACAAGCTTAGCCTTTGGGCATCTACGCAACAGGTGACCATATTCATGATAGAGGCGACATCAGAAAGGAAGGGTCTCGTAATCCAATTGCTGCACCCAAGAATGGGAACCCGCACACATATCCAAAGCATCTGGAAAAGGTCTACTCAAATCAATTTCCACACAAATTCAAGCAAAAGTCATTACTTTCTTACCTAGGGTTTGTGTCGAAGACCCCACCGGCTTCCCAAGCATCAAAGCAAGCATGTGCAGAACATCCTCACGACAACATTCAATTGGAAATCTGGGCAACCGAACCCACACCGGAACATGATTTGGAAGCTCTTTCGAGGGATTAAAGCCTGCATGCCATGGCTTGACGAACAACCCAACTTGGTTGTGAAAATAAGGCCCCCGCTCAAAAACCCTATTGCAATCAGCCAAGCAGATAAATGTAACCATGAAAAAATTATTTGCAAGCAGCGTGACCTCCATTTCACTCTCTGGCTCCCAAGTCCTCCGAGCCCAAGTTTCCAAAAATTGTAGAGACACTCTCATTCCCAAAAATTTGTAGTACAGAGAATGCTTTGAATAATATTCAATATCCTCAGCAATCATCTCAATCGGAATCACCAATTTAGGTCTCTCTTTGCAACGCTCAAGGCAGTCGTTAATCTTCGAGATCCGAGATCCACCAGACGAATTTGATTCCATAGACCCTGTATTCGGAGAGAAGAGGGTGTTTTCAAAAACCCTCGCTCCTTGTCTTGGCGATTTCAAGCCCACCGCAACACGAAAATCCATGTCAGGTGCAACCCTAGATGGCTCACCCTGAGACATAGCCGCCAAATGGCTTGGGACAGACATGCACAGGAAAGATCTGGCCCCAGACACAACAGATCAGAGGAAACCCTCCCGTGTAGGAAAAATGGCCAAACACAACCAGGCCAAAGCTTCAAAGAATAGCCGCAACAAAAAGATTAACCCCCCCACAGAATGAAGCAGACGCCCACCCCAACCTTCGCACAAACAGAGAAAGCAAACATGAGCTAGGGCTCGAATGCCCTAGCTCAGCTCCTTGCAGTTGCAGACGGAAATGTCATCCCTACATATAAAATTATACATGTTAACATTTAAACCAAAATAAATTATTTTAAATCAAGACATGTTAGATAGGGGATTGTGTCAAGATATCACATATAGAATCAGGAGGATTTTTTCACATAATCATTCACATGCATAAGGAATGTGTGAAATGATTATACTTGATGTTGATGATTACTTTGGACCGGGTAATATGTTTTGTCGATGAATAAGCAGTGCTCAAGTGGCTTGTTCTAAATTGGGTAAAATGTTTGGCTTAAGTTAGCAGTGGAGATAAAATGGGGAAATGTACAAAATTCAAAAAGTATTGCATTTTTTTATTCTCCGTAACGATTGCACAATAGTTATTGTCAGGTTTCATGTGTGTCATAAGAACAAAGTACCTAGCAATGACTTTTGGGTGTAAGCATCAAGTGAATACAGTATGAAGCGACAGATTTGGAGCATGGGAAATATTTCATTAGGCACAATAAGGATTAAATTTGTTTCAAATACTAACATGTGATTTTTTGTGCAGGGAAGAGGTACAAAGTTTTATAAAATCATAATAAGGTGAAAGGCCTTAGACCTAAGGTGGCAGTCTAAAATTTTGTTTAGTACAAAATGTTTTAGTATGAAGCGACTGTTCCAATTTTGCATTTGTAACTCAAGCGTGCTTTCTAAAACTAAGGAATGATCACTGGATTTTTGTTCTCAACATTCTGAAAGCTTGGGTTTGTTGTGTGGTTATCGACTCTCAAACCTTGGGTTTGTAGTGTGAGTTTTCATTCTATTTATATGGTTTATTTTACATGGTGTGTGTTCACATTCAAATATTGGTTTTATGTGTGTTGTAGTTAAAATGCTCGATCGAGCATAGTATCATTTGATGGTTGACAATGATTGCATCCTTCAACCCAATATCGAGCCTCAATCCTTCAATTTAGTATTTGGGTTATGTGTTTATTAAGTTTCTTTTCTTCGGATATGGAGTATCTTCCAAGGAACTACAGAGAAAAATTTCAAGTGCATCCATGGGAGATTCCATTATCTGGTACTATAGAAAATGAACAGTTGCAACAAGTGTTCAAAGTGCATTGTCCATCTCTCTACAGTTGCATAAAATCTGTAATTGGTGAGGAAATTATCAACCCAAAGACTCAGAGGATAATTTTCCCTTCCAATATGGTATCAATCTTTATCTCCAATTTGCTTGAGTTGGTGAATGATTACCAAATGGTTTTAAGCATTGCAATAAAGTCAATAAATGAAGTGTTTATGGAAAATAATGATTTCCTTCAAAGTGTGCAAGCATATGATATTTGGAATGGTGAAGCATATCTTGGTGGAATCTTTCCAAGACACTTCCTGGTTCACAAGTCCAAATATGTAGAGCTTCTAGATGCATTTAAGATGTCAATTAAATTGGATTGTTTAGGGAATCTTTACACAACACTTTCCAAGTATCAATTTGGTTTGGAAAAGGACACAGTTTCTATGTTTAAAATAAAGTATCTTGCAATTTCCATTCTTCTGGCTCATGAGTGTGTCCCTGAAAGTCAACCAAAGAACCTTCAGCAAGTTCCCGATATTAATGTTACAGTTCATTCATAGACTGCCAATGGAGCTAATGAAGAAAGAGGTTGGTGAAAATTTAGTTCAAGGTATTGTTGTTGAGGGAGAAAATCCTTAAAGGATTGTACTACAGTTGGATATAATATCTATGAAGATATGCATATATAGTTTAGTATATAGGTAGTAATATTTCTATTTTGTGAAAGACTGATGGCATGAAAAAGGTAGCTTAATATTGTTGAGCAGCCTTCTTTTGCTATAAACATGATGGATATCTATGTAATATAGAATTTTGTCATGGCTGATAGGGGAAAAAAAGTAGATATCAAGGAAGCAATCAGTCATAGCTAAAAAAAAAAATGTCAAAGGTTTTTTGACATCTATGTAATTAAAATATCATATATATTAATATAATATATAGGCTTATAACCTTTTGATAAAAAAAATATGAAAAATTATATTACCTATAATATTATAATAATGATATATATGTTGTAATAATGAATTTATTATAATATTATAATAATGTTTAAATTTAAATTATATTATCTATATTAACATTTTTATTTTTATTTTTAAAGGGGTAAATGCTTTGGAACCAGAGCTATTAACCGGTGAGGTCACAAATGGGGGACCTCATCCCCAATATGAATTCTCAATAATTACACCCCAATGGGGTTTGAACCTTGATGGCAAGAATAATAACACAACTCAACCATCGCATCATGCCACTATTGACATTATCTATATTAGCATTATATTATTTATATCTATATCTATATTATTTATATTATATTATATTACATATATAATATTATATTACTTATATTTATATTATAATATTATATTATATTAATAAGCATGGAAATACACTACAAAATGGAAGGGTACTCAGAAAGCTTCACTCATGTCCATTCAACAAATATAATAATAATAATAATTAGAATTTTGAATATTTAACATTGACAAATTTCCTAAAATAATTTTATTCTACACACCCTCTCATCTTTTAAATTCCTCTAATGTTTTTAGTTATTTCAAGTTTCACTTGTGGATTATAATATTTTTAAATATCCTTGCTCAAACCTTGCTTGATAAGACCATTCATTAAAATATGTGCACAAACCTTGCTTGATAAGACCGTTCATTCAAATTTGTGCACAATTAATATTGTGTCGTGTTATTAATGACACGTAAGAGGAAATAAGCCGAGTTTACAAGCTTTCGATAGTAATGCATGGTAAAATTGCACAGTTGTGTTGTCCTTGAGAAAAAATGAAAATAAATGCTGTCGAGCTCTACATTTTTTACTCCGCAATTTTTATTATGTTGAATTTAGTAAATGAAATGCGAAAAGTGGTGAACGAACACTGGTGAAAGGACGAACAAATGAGAATGATGTGACCATCTTGCATCCACTTTCTAGCATTCCACGTCATTGATGACAAAAATGTCACCCATCTCAAATAGGATATGCCTTCCAAGGATTTTTTTAGTGGTGAATCTTCGTCAATTGGAAAATATTACATATCAGCCAATTCAAAATTGGCAAATAAATTGCACCCCACAGGGTGGCCAAATCGCTCGAATTTTATGATTTATCGGTCCAATGCATTTCCATTCGCCATCAATTTATTTTATGAGACATATTTAAGTTATAATTTTTCCATAAAAAAATACGCATTTGAAATGGATCGATTAATATTTTTCGCCTAGAATCTCGGAAGCATCTATTAAAACACCTACATATTCACCAATACGATTAAAACAACATTGTGTATCGAGACCCGATTAAAATTTACAAATAGTTACTTATGAGGAACCATTCCACCAATTAAAATTTACGAATAGTTGCTTATAAGGACCCATTTAGCTAATAACATTAAAAAATAATTATATTTGAGGACACATTTCACTAATTGCGATGACACCTCCATGCTAATCATAGGGCCATAATTGCCTTGAAAATTATAAAGTATGTGTTTTGTGAGGTTTAATTCACCCAACACTTAAACATATTGTTGGATAATCACACAGGATTCACAAAAAATTTAATATACCATTTAAAAATCTTGTGAAATTCGCCAAACATGGATTGATATAAATACAATTGAAACTGTCATTTATTCTTACACATTTTGTTCAATTATGAACTTGTGACCTCTTGATCTTCAAAAGTTGGACTTGGAACCTTGAATTTGATTGTAGGCAAGTTACAAACTTACAATACAGACATTCCTACATTAACGAATAACAAGTTAGTGAAAACCTAAACTTAAAGGTGAGTGATCATTTCTTTATAGTGTTATAAGATTCCTCTATCTCTTTTCCATTCTTGCTTCAATCTTAAAGATGATATTGAGTAGGGAATGGGATCTATATTCTTTGTCCTTCTTAAACAAGAAGACATTTTTTTCCAAATTTTATTTGAAGTGAGAGATCAAGATGTTGAGCAACAAGTGCAACAAGGGTAAGACTCTTTAGGGTGGTGAAGGGATTAGGAGGCCATCAAAACACCCAAAACGTAGTTACCCTATAGTCTTACTTTGGAATTGGCAATGTTTTTGATCCATCATATCAAGATGGAGCTACATCATCAACTCTTCCACCAAATATTAATGAAGAAGGCATTCACAATACCTTGCCGCCACTGGAAGGTGGGATTATCATTGAGTTAAATGAGTCAAATGAGGATGACAATACCATAGAATATGTTCCAAGGGATACCTTCGTTAGCTAGAATGAGATAATTGTCTTGGATGAAAATTCTGGGGCCGTAGATGATGTTGGTAGCAAGAAAAGAAAAGACAAATAAAAAATGAGGCACGAGTGGGAAATAACAAGGAATTTTTAGCTTGATTGGGTGTCAAAGTACCCATTCATTGAACCAGTGGAGAAAGCAAACAAATATGAACCTCCAAAAAAATGCAAGTGTATGATTTGTAGTTAGAAATGTAAAAGAGATAAGAATTTGTAGCTAAAGCTTGACACTATAGAAAAGTATATTGATAAAGTTTATGAAAAACAAATCATAGACAGAAAAGAACAATCAGTAGTACAATAGAAATCAAAGGAATAATGTCTTCATGTTAAGTATACCATAGAATATGATGAGCATAAGAAAAGAATGTTGAAGCTTTCTGCATGTGTAGGTACAATTGAGGCTTAATTTGGAAAAATAATGGAAGGAGCACAACTAGAAAAAATTGTTCAGATGAGTGTTGTTTTTCATACTTTATCAAGAGGGCGTCCTATGACAGACTACCCAAAATCTTTTAATTTATTTTCTTTTTTGGGTGTTCCTCACTTTCCTAGTGCACATTGATCAATAAGCATTGTAATGTAGAGAGGGGAAATACTCAAACCCTCACAACATAAAAACCATTTTTTAACACAAAATAAACATTAAACTTTCATTCAAACACTGTTGCAATACATGCAAAATCTAGTTTGCAGCTTGCAACCAGTTTACAACTTTTTATTACAAAATGATCTCCAATGTTTACATTAGTCCATGATGGATTCAAGGGCTGCAACATGGCCCATTTAAACTCACAAATAACAGAAAAATAAACTTAATAAAAACAAATAAATTTCCCCCTTCAATCTCCAAACCCTTCTCCTGCAGTAACACACAAACATTGCATTGGCAACTTGCAATCAACAACTTTTAAATGAATGAGCACTGTTGGGACTCAAGGGCTACAACATGGATCATATAAATTCACAAACAACAAAAAAATAACATCAACAACAGAAAAATAAATCTTCCCATACAATATTCAAACCCCTCTCCTGCAATAACAAACAAAACAATGGATTGCAAACTTGCAATCAACAACTACCAATGGAAGAAAACTATTGTAACTTCACTTCCATGCCTTCAACTTGAAAACACACTCAGGAAACCCTTCTTGGAGAAGAGCCACGCCATTCTTGAGTCTCTCCACCAAATTCCTTGAAAAAACTCACTAAAAAATAAAAAAAATCACCTTTTGTATGCCCTCAAACAATGAAATGAAATGCAATTTCATTTCAACCAAATTACTTGCATTTCATGTGCATTCCTTATTGGCACACCCAACTTTTTGGAGGTTAAAAAAATGCAGAAAATAATATTAAATAAAATGCCATATTAAGCCAAAAAACTAATAAAGCATGGTCCACTATGAAAGTGGATTGTTTGAACTACTTTTTCTACTTTCACATTAAAACAAAATGCAACCTTATCTTCTTTGGGTGCTCACCCCCACTTCCCTATTTTTTAGGGATTTTTAAAATATGGAAGAAAATTGATTCCCAAGTCAAACTATATGCCCACCTTTTCTTTTTCAAGAGTTTTGCAATTAAAACATCATTATTGTCCATTTTCACTTATCTGGGCAACATTTAACACACATCAAAAATGAAAATTTAAATCCTTTCAAATGCTCATGGAAAATGATTTTGCAACCAAAATATGATTTAACAACTCACCAAAATTGCCACACCAAAAATTAGACAAAACTAAATTAAATAGGATCATCACCTAGCCATGGATGCTCCTACATCACATTGGATGAGAATGGGAAAGTTGTCTTGTTGCAGTGAAAAAGCAAGATTTAAAGGAGAAAGTAAAAGAGTTAAATTTTATTACATTATCTTTAGATGGAGTTATTACAGTAGATAATACTTCTTGGGTCTGTATGCATGTGTATATTGTAAAACAACATGTTCGCCAAGCTCATCTTCTCTATGTTCATAGAATGAAAGATAGTTCAACATAGCAAAATCTATTTGAACTAGTCAAGAAATCTTCGAATGAAATTGGAGGTATGGATGACTCAAGACAATTTCCAAAAAGTTGGTGTGTGTAGGAGCTGATGGAGCAACAATAATGCAAGGTCACAAGACCAGTGTTTGCACAAAGTTACAAACTACTTGTACACCATACATGCTTGGAATTCACTGCATGACCCACATAATGAATTTAGCATTTAGAATTGTAAGCAACTATCCTACAATATCAAAAGTTAAAATCTAGTTCAAGAGCTCTACGCATACTTCTTCCGAAGTCCCAAATGTTTCACATGATTTCAAAATTTTCTAAGAGAATAATAGTAGGAAAAAAGCTTCTTAAGGATGTTGATACCAGATGGATCTCCTTGCATGGACCAGTGCAAAAAGTTCTTTTAGAATATTGATCCTTGATTGGAGTAATGTACGAGCATCGCAACATAGTAGAAAAATCCCCTGACCTCTTGCATAGGTTAAGCCATATAGAGGCACTCTTGACTTTAGCTATTCTTCTCCCCATGCTAGATGAAATGAACAATCTTGTGAAGAATTCCCAAGACAAAACTATGTATATCTATGAATATACCAAACTACATAGAATGACATGCATGGCCCTCGATCATCTATATCTAGATCTAACTTCTAAAAGCCCAAAAATTTTAAGCTGGTAAGAAATTATAGAGTTGAATCATCCTGAAAAATTATTTACAGTTTAATGCAAGCAGACACTTATGTGTCGGTGTACATGGATTTGAGATACCAATGCACCATTGTACAATAGTCAAGTGTTCTATCAGAGAAGTACATGTTACAAAGGAAGCTTTTAACAACATTGTTAAATCTATTAGTGATAATTTGAAGGAAATTGCAAAATCTCTTTCCATAGAGATTTATAATAGATTCCCTTGAGATGAAATACTTGAAACCATGGATATTGTGTATCCTCAATTTTGGATTTGAGGCAACTGAGATAGCCCAATCTATTTTCATGATAAAGTAAATATCTTGGTTGAACACTTTTCAAAAATTGTAAAATACAATAAACAAACAATAGAAGGAATTATAAATGGAGATAAGCTTAGAGAAGAATGTAAGCATTTTGCAAGAAGTATGATGGACTAGTTTGATTCCATGTAGAAGCCCATGGAAATGAGATCAATAGTTGAACAACCTTAGGTGTAAAGAGCGGAAAAATCACATACTAAATATAGTACTCCAAAAGAAAAACGCATTCCAAGTAAGGAAAGTGATATGAATATATTAAATAAAAATATCTATAAATTCTCTAAGGAAAGTTACAATAATGAAATACAATCTCATACACCAATAGGGTGTTACATTACATCTGTTTCAATGTTATAAGTATAAGTTTTTCATCAGTAATTACATCCATGAAGATAAGTTTACATTTACAGATTGGCTAAGCAAGCCATATGAGAATGACACAAGAAGTATATCCATCTAATAAAAGAACCTCTATCCTCAACCACCATGACTCTGTTGGTCTTCCACAAGCCAAGGCCAAGAGTGAGGTTAAGGCGCCTTTCCTACCCAACCATGAAGTACTGAACTTCCCCAGGTTTCTTCCTAACATGAAGAAAGCACCAACCCTATACGAGGAGCCTAGCAACCTGGAACGGTATAAGCAGGAGGGAATCTCTTGATGCATGCCTGATGCCTATATGCAATTCCTCAACTAGAATAACATAATACTCACATACAGGATGTGGCAAAGGCATATATAATATAAAATCTAGGCTTTTCAAACCATCTATTTCACTGGTACAGTAGCTTGACCAAGCACTAATAAATAAATGGTAATTTAGAAAAGGTAAATTACCACCTTTGGGAGCTCACATTCAGCATCCTATCCCGGAAGTAATTCCATAGAAAGAACATACCATCTCATAAAAAAAAATTAAATATCAAACATTCACTAATCATTGCATTCCTTCGAAAACACATTTTAACTCCAAGTTCATTATATAGATTTGCATGCTCATGTATATTACAAATTCAAAGAAATGAGATTATTATAAGAAAAATAAGTTGTTGACATTTAATAATGCATTCAACAGTTACTCAATTCAATTGATTTATTAATTTTCCAAGTGAAAATAGCAATTATATGTAGCTTTCCATTTGCATACAATGTATCCAATAATCATTTTCCCATTTAAATGGTTTAATCTAAAAATATAGATTTTTATTTATATATTCAAAATGAGTGCTTCTAAATCAGTTATATATATTCATTTCATGATCTAAATCTCGCCCATACACATATTCAGAAAGGTATTATTTACAAATAGTAATAAATATTTGATCAAACAGTATATTCTGCCAGTTACACAATGGTGGATATATATATATATATATATATATGTATGTATGTATGTATGTATGTATGTATGTATGTATGTATGTATGTATGTATGTATGTATGTATGTATGTATGTATGTATGTATGTATAGATATATGTATATGTATATATATTTGTATATATATATGTATATGTATATATATATATAGCCATGAGATAATACATAGATAAGAATATGTTGAGTTAAATTCTACAGTGAATAAGCTTTTGTAAGTTCACATGAATTGAATTCCATATAGATTGAATTAGCATTGAATCTTCCAAACCTCATAGAGAAAATCGTAGTTTACATATATTTTTATCTGTAGTTATGAATCACAATATATATAATCGCAGCCTAATTTAGGAATTCACAAAAATAAATCACAGAGGGGAATCACAACAACTAACATATCCATGCAAGTTTGAGCTTGGATAACAATTAAGGAAAATGAATTAGACGAAGGCTAAGAGGAGGGGTGACGACCATCCTAAAGGGCGCATTGCCTGTGGGGAGGTCATTGCCTTCCCCAGGCATGGCGACCCCTTTGGTTAGTTTTTTTTAATAATTTTTTTCAATTAAAAACTCAATCTTCCATTCAAATTTGCTTCACATGGTAATTCAAGAATGCAGTTTGGAAAATTTTCTTTTGTATGTGATCACATTTATAATATAATATATACATACATATATATATACATATATATATATATGTATATATATATATGTATATATATATTTATGTATATATATATATGTATATATATATTTATGTATATATATATATGTATATGTATATATATATATGTATGTATATATTATCTTTATATGTATATATATATGTTATAAAAGTAATATGAATATACAAACTTGCACAACCATGGTTTTTCAATTTTCATATATAAAATAAATAATTTAAACAACAAACACATAAATTACAATTGACATAATCGAACGAAGTATCAACAAGGAGATTTAATTCTTTCACATAAAATTAATAGAGATTAATCCATTTATTCACACAAATTGAATTTAATATAATGGGAAATGAATAAAAACCTGGTAAAATGCTATTCTATTGGTTCACTTCTTGTCCTCCTCTCTTCACTATTCTTCTTCTACTTTGCCTAATTTTTCCCTAACTCTACTTTTTGTATTTGGTTTTCGTTTTGCAGATTGAAAAATAGAGAAAATGAATCTAGTCTTCAGAATGAATCTTCTATGTTGAAAGAATAATAGATTATTCCATTTTATTATCTTCCCTTTTTTTCCATCTTTGTTTTGCTTTGATTTTTGCATTTTATTTTCTAAGTTTAGCTTCTTTTCTTCAAGTTTCTAATTTTCTAATGTTTTCTCTCTCACAAATTTGTTTTCGAAAATCTTTCTTTTCCAAGATTTCTTTCAAATTTATCAAATAAATATAATTTTTAAAAGAAAACATGATTTATTTTCCATGCAACACAATTATCCATAAAATAATAAATAAATATCATTTAATCTTCAAATGAATTCAACTATTTAAATAAAATAAAACTATTTCTTTTATTTCTATGTACTTTTAATTTACCACCAATTAATTAAATAAAAAAATATAAAGTGAGAAACAATATAAAATAATTAACTAAATGAAGTTCTAAATGAAATTATATGTTTACTAAGTGTTTGTGTGTGAGAGAGAAACCATTCCATCTTAACCCTGTTAGGTAGCTAGCCACCTCTACCTTAACCACACCTTTGGTCTTTGACAACCTACAACTCATGTAAACTCAGGTACCCATTAATAGATTAGTGTCCAAGAAAATATAAATTGAAGCAATATAATTCATCATTCCAAAATAACATTTCCTATATTGCATCTTTTCGAAATAAAATCTTATTCATCACATTTCATCTTTTCTAGAATAAACATTCACTTATTTCATAACATTTATTCATATATCAGTTCCACATAAAGTAAATGCAAGCAATATCAAAATCTGAGGCGTGACATTAGGTCAAAGTGAAATATTGCATGGTTCAATATCAAAATATTTCAAACTTATTGATTTATGTCAAAAAATGATATTGGGGTCGGTAGAGGATGAGAGATTTTTCAGTTCATTGGAATTTTTGAAATCAAAGATAAGAAACAAATTGGACAAGAATTTGGAAATTTCTTGAGGTTGTTTGGAACTACGTATAATGTCAAAACTTTTCCTTTTGAAAGGGAACTCACAATCTAGAGGGCCATATGCGAAAGTAGAGGGTTGTGCAACACTTCAAATGATGGTGGTGGTGGCTCTAGTAGTGGGAAAAATGACTGACACAATGAATGTTGAATTTGATACGCAGAGCAAAGAAATGAAGACTAGACTTAGAATCAAGATGAATCTTTTACTTTATCTCAAATTGAATGTCAGTTTGAGGACCCTAACTTGATTTGGAAAATGGAAGCGAATTAGTAGTTTTTAGGTATTTATACTGTACTTCATGAATCATATTCCAAATCGTTGATGATATTTTATATTGTATTCCATGAAATTGTGAATAATTCCAGTTCATGATATTTTATTTTATATTGCGCTCCATGAATCATATTCCAAACTATAGATGATATTTTATATTTTTTTCCATCAAATTGTGATATTTTATATTTTATATCGCATTCCATGATATTGAATTTGATATGTGATTCTGCATCATTTTTCATTGTTTATGAATTATTTTGATCAATGCCTTATCCGCAACTAAGCCAAAAAATGAAATATACTCCTACAACAAATCAACTCATAGTCATGGCTTCTTATAACCTCACCGCCTTACAATGAGAAACCAAGCAAATAACAACACCTATCACACTACTTATAAATTCCTATTGCATTTCCATTCACACAATCTTTGATAAATAACTATAAGGAATATTAATCCATTCCTTGAACAGAAGCTAACAGTTCAACATCCATAATATAAACACGTGATGTGATATGACAACTTATAAATAGCCCTTGATTATTTTGAGTCAAAAGATAGTGGGTACAATACTAGAGAGAAAGATAGGTTGATATACAAAATTAAAGAAATACACTTAAGTATTTGAGACATCTTTTGTTATTATAGAGAAAAATTACAAGATTTTCTATATGTGCTATCAAATAGCTTAAACTGTGCAAAAAGAGCTTACAGAGAATGAGGTGAAAGATCGAAAAATTAGAATGCTTTGAAATTTTGAATGAGGCTCAGGATTCCCATTTATAACATAAGGGAAGAAACAAGCAAAGAAGTGAATAAACTCATCACAAAACTTTCTAACAACCAAATTATCAGACATGAGGCATACGAATAAAAGCATGGAATCCACTCACAAGCTGGGTAAAAAATTATACTTCTCATTCCATGCCTTAAACATATCCTTAGAATCCCAGTCACGAGCTAAGATATTTTCTAAATTCTCCAAATTTTTATGATACTTGGCATCAAGTAAAGCACTGGCCTCTCTACAAAAAGTTTCCATCTTTTTTTCTACATTAACCATCCTGTATGAATAGGAATCAAGCTGATTTAAATCAAGTTTGTCATATTTTGAAAATCAGAGGGAGGAGTGTTGGGATTAGAATATTAAAAATATCCTTCCATTTGTTTAGGGTCTTCAACTCCCCATTATCTTCTAGCAAGCAAGGTACAACCCTTTTGTCAACATTTATGAAAGAGTTCATTCTTGCTCATACAACTTCAATTATACTTTCCAAATACCCTTTATGATTTTGTTCCATCTTGACAATCTCAAAAGTAAGATAGATACCAGGTGGGGCATTAGATATGTTTACATATCCCTTATACATACATTCCAAAGATGAAAATCTAGGATTTTGTTGTTCAAACATACATTTGAGACGCTCTTGATCCCCACTTACTTTGGTAATGGCATTTCTCAAATTCAGGTATGACACACGAGTATTTTCCAGCCTTTTTATGATTTTAGATAGTCTATGCTCCAGGATGCACGTTGGAATGTGCACATTCTTCTTTTGCTAAGCATTCTCAACTGCTCTTCTAGCATTTGAATCTTTTCTTTAAGCTTTGTGTTTTCAATCATCACATGAGCAAGGGAATTGTAGAAGAAGAGCCCGCTTCCTACACACTTTCAAGAAGGTATTTTTTAAGCCAATAATACCTACTATTGGTTGTAAGCTTCCATGAGATCATTATGTTCCTTCAACAATGTATTAAGTCTATCTTGCAACCTTCGAACACCAGCTTCATTAAACTTGGCAACATCTACCACTAATGTAATAGCTTCAGGTGTAGAGGTTTCAGCCACCCTTTTACAATCAAGATCCCTTTGATACCCTTACCCTTTGATTCTTTAGAAATCGTAGGCTTGATTTTAGTTGGGGTAAGGGCCCAAATTGCAAGGGCTTCCTAATGTTCGTCGAATCATGATCTTGACAATACCATCTTTGCTTCCTCTTATATGGAGAAAACTTCTCCTTCTTGCTTCCTAATAGTATCAAAGATAATTTTAGAAGCAATGTCCCATTTAGCGAGCAGTAGCAATCCACTATCTTCCACCATTCTTCTCCCTTCATCTAGCATAATGTTTTTTCACTCAAAATTCATTTTTTGTCCTTACCTTTGTAGCTACTTCATCATACTTTTCTCTAGGAACATCTTCTTCTGCCAACTGAAGTCTTTTAAGGTACTCCTCCCTCTTTGATCTCAAAAAAAACTCTTTAAACTCCTGAGACATTATAAAATCATCATCAGACATGAATTGTGAATAGGCCAATTCCCTCACATCATTGAGGTTATCTCTCTCCATAGCCACGCCCAACTCGAACCTTTGCTGAAGAAGGCCAACAATATTTGGTCTCAGTATGGGGTATGGCATATATTTTTGAATTTCATCCATGGTGATATGAACATCTTCACTTTCATCTGGATTGATGGGATTGTCAACCAACAATGGTGGTTGCTAAACTTTCTTCCTCTTTTGTCTCTTGGGGGAGAATCAGAATCCACATTGATTATTTGAGGACCAGGGGAAGGAGAGGGAGTGACCTGTGGTGGGTCTAATTGCACATTTTCTCTAATAAAATGCCCTTGGGGCAAGGGCCTTTTGATAGCAAGGTCAGGTTTATGTCGCTTTGTTGGTTTCTCTTCCAAGATAAGGGGCCTTACCTATAAATCTATCAAAATTCTTTAACACCCCCTTCATCTTGGAAATTGATTCAACAATATCAAAAAATGCTCCATGATAATCCTTATCATTCTTTATCCTTGTAGCCTTTTCCTTGTTGAATGCAAACCGTTTCACCTTTCTATTTTTTACCTTAGATTCATCCTTGCAATTTCTTATGACATCCTCATTTAAATCAACTTGATGGCAGAAATTGGACCTTCTAAGCCTTTTCCTGACCTCCCAGGTATGAAACCTTAAGGGTCAAAATGCTTGACATTTAACTGAGATAACCTGTATTCCCCAAGCATTTCTTTCAACCTATCTAAGCCCTCTCTGGTAAAAGTGATCTAAAAATGCAATAACATAAGGGAAAAAAGACCCTTTCTTTTGTTTTCCTAAATGAAACTAATCAGTATCATTCAATTGCCACATAATTTCCATGAATTCCAACTTGGGTGAAACATATCTAGGTAGCACATGGGGGCCTTTAAGGTACCCATATATTCTAATAACAACTAAGTTGTCATTGAGGTAAAAATCTCCTTAGTTATGTTGTACTCAACTTTGACCTCCTCTTTTTGGGCCTAAGGAAATCCAAAATTTCCTTGTGCAATCTGACTCTATGTAGACCCTCACCCAACCTTTCCATAACTTTTCTTACAAAGAAATTCTCAAAAAAATATAGTTAGATTTGTTACAATTTTTGTCCAAACTATGGGTTCAACATTGCACTGTGAGATCATTGCCCTCTTTATCTTTCATGTTCAATTGTAAAACTCTACTGAAATGATCTTTCCCTTTGTACAAAATCATATGGAAAAGGAGAGAATACCACATGAAATTCACCTTTGGCTCCTTACCACTTTTCCTTCTCTTAATATCCACCAACCAATTGTGAATAGCCTCAACTAAAAATTTGGCATAGTCAAAGTCACTATTGAATAAAAAAGGTTGTTGTATATCAATAGCCATATATATAATAGGTGTCTCCATTTTTGAGCTTGCATCTTCTCCCAAAACTTGGCATAATGCCCAATATGTTCTTCTGAAATAGTATTCAAAATACTTGACATCAAAAGGATCATGTTTGATATCAGGGATTCTCAATGAATTTCCATATAAGCTTTTATGCCTAAACCTAGGGAGTCATTTAACTTAAAAGCTATTTCTATTTTTCTTGTATTTTATTTTGAAAGAAGCAAGGTCTATAACCTTATTTTCTACCACATTGAGTCTAAAAACCTCACAAATAAACTCCCAAGTTATATCCATTACGACACTCCCATCCAATGTCAAAAATCAAGGCATCTGATGAGTTATATCTATTACGACACTTCCATATAATTACTCTGATATTTTCATCATACCTAGAAGCAAGGCGTCTGATGAGTTCCACATTTATAAAGACATTAGGAACAACCAACTTTCCTAATTCATAGGTCCATGTATTGGAGAGAGGGGAACAATGGTTTCTTTTTCTATACTAGTGTAGGAAAAATTCCCACCTAGTGATTGTGTCATCCTAGTACTTTAGCTCAACATCAATGCAATTTCTAGCTATGTCTACCATCCCCTCTACTACATTAGAGCTAAGGTTACGTTGACGTTGAGGTTTTTCGAGGAAACCAACAACTGGGCCAAAATTTCATCCTCAAAGGGTCTTTTATATGTAGAGCCAAGGGGTTGGGTGTTTGGCCAACTCATAATTCCAAAATTATTTAAAACTAATTTCTACAGTATTTTGCAATAGAGTTAGCAGACCTAATTATGAGCTTCAAGAAAAATAATGGTGAATTTTTCCAAGAAGGGTGTACCTATTTTTTTAGTTCAACTCAGGTTGACACAGAATGAACACACATCTGTGATTTTTGCTACTATGCCAAACCAAACAAATGAAATAAAAACTTATGAAGGAAATTATGAGCCATCATCCATCACATCCGACATTACTTCTTATTCACATGAGTGTAGTTCACTCATCTACCCATTTGTCAATTTTGAACTTGGGTCATCCATCTAGAAAGTGACATACAAATCTAAAATTTCAATGAGTAAAGCCTTGATTTTCTTGAAAAGGATGCAATTGTCCCTTCTGTTCAACAAAATTCTCCCATGTCCCAAATGAGAATATTGTCACACAGTTTACTTCCATGGCTCTGCAACCAAGAAAAGGGCATTCCGCTATGGGCCCGTGGACTTGCAAAATCCTTTATCTTCTGCCACATAATGAACATAAAACAATTTGATTTTGATTTTATATCTGATACTAAAGGGGCACTTCCTAGCAAAAGGGGATGTGAGAATCATGACATCGATACCCATAAGTCATAACTTAAAGACCAGCGAAAAAGTGTCCTTCACAGTTTTGCAATTAAGAAAAGGATATTTTGCTATGGGCCCGCGAACTTGCAGAATCCTTTATCTTCCGCCACATAACGAACATAAAGCAATAAAATTATAGAAAAGTAAAAGTTTTCATTTTGATTTTATATCTGATATTAAAGGGGCACTTCCTAGAAAAAGGGGACACAGGACTCACAAAATTGATACCCATAAGTCATAACTTAAAGACCAGTCAAAAAGTGAATGATGTCAACAATAAAACATAAGAATGCTAGGGTTTTAGGATAATAGGGTTTGAGAAAGCCCTAGGTTACAAACCTAACAACCCTAATTTAACTAGTTGAGGATTACCAAGAATTTTACACTAGGGTTTTAGGATAATAGGGTTTTAGAAATCCCTAGGTTGAAAACCTAACAACCCTAATTTAACCAGTTGAGGATTAGCAAGAATTTTACATTAGGGTTGTAGGATAATAGGGTTTTAGAAAGCCCTAGGTTGCAGACCTAACAACCCTAATTTAACCAATTGAGGATTACCAAGAATTTTACACTAGGGTTTTAAGATAATAGGGTTTTAGAAAGCCTTAGGTT
>VDFB02017596.1:0-20198 GCA_007258455.2 Sequoia sempervirens
TCAAGAAAAATAAAAGAGATGGTTGAACGCCAACCCAAACATAAAGTGTATTCAAGGAAAGCATTAGAAGGTGAGCCTTCCAAGCAATCAAAGAAGTCAGGTAGTTTCATAGAGATGCCCACTATATAAGAAGAGCCACTCCATGAGGGAGAGGAAGAAGAGGTTGAGTAGCCAATGTCCCCACCTATTGTCTCTTCTCTCACTACCACAACCACTACTATTGCTGCCACTACTATTTCTCCTCTGCCTACTTCCCAAGAAATGGTTACTTCTTCCCTACCTGTGGTGGACATTTCGGTCCACCTTGCTTCTTCCTTTCCTACTACACCCATCTAGGTGGTAGATTCCTCGTCTGCTACCACTTCTCCACTCTCCTCCTCCTCCATGTCTCCATCATCATCCCTCCCACTAGCCACTACAACAACAACAATGCCTACCCTATCACTCCCACAAGCTTTCACTCGACATATGTAGAACATACCAACAGAGCTATCCAGAGTATTCATGAATCCTATAGTACAGGTCACCCTAGCACAAGTTGATGTTGGCCTTCCTGTTCTTGCTCCTCCAACCGAGCCACCATAAATGAAAGAAACAATGCATATATCTGAGGAGTTGGAAAGGAGAGAGAGGGAGGTAGCAAAATAAATGGAGGAAGAAGCAGACGATTATCAAGAGCACCCAGAGCATCAACACCTAGTTATAGATGAAGTGGTGCATGAAGAGGAAGAAACACAATCCTTTGAGGAAGACATCAAAGACCCCGATGCAAAATACATCATTAAAACCTCTTATCAAGAGCTCGAGGAGGAACTTTCCAAACAACTAAGGGATGTTGGTGAAGAAGTTGATAGACTACCCTCTGAAGAAAAGAAAGAAACATATGATGAAGAGAAAACATCTAAAGGGGAGGATAGCCCCAAGGAACATACAAACACTAAATCCCTAGAGAAATAAATAGTATTTATTTGGGATTCAGATGAAGAAGAGGAAGAAAAGATAGAACAAAGGACCCCAACCAACAAGGGAATGGAAATTCGACATACTCAAGAAGAGGAAGGTGAACGCAAATCACCGAAAGAGGGGCCCCAGATGCCCAAATGGATGGAAAAGCAATTGGAAAAGAAGACCCCTACTCTTATGGATCTAAAGGCGAGGGTGGAAGCCATTCTGGCTTGGACACAAATAAGCATAGAGAAGGAAAAGAAGCCAGGGGTGAGATCCCATTTGACAATGGATGCCTCAGGATCTAAGACTGTGCAAATAGATACCCTTGTGGTGGAAGGAGTTAGCTTTAATATTTCCACTATTGATCTGGGGACACCCATGATACAACAAAAGATTGATCATCTTCAGTGGTCAGTTGCTACTATTGTGCACGAGATGCACAAGGACAAGTCCTCTAAGGAGGAATTAAAGGCACAAGTGAAAGATTTAATGACCTATTTACAACAATTGTCATCCAGTGAAGAGCTACCCACCACATCATCAGTGTCACCACAACTACTATCCCAAGACCACATCAACAAATTAGAAAGGAGAAAGGACTGGAAAAAGGCCACAGAGGATTGGTTTCAACATGTCATTTACAATGGGAATATATGCATCAACCACACCACTAGAATGACAAATAAGTTCCTAGAAGTGCAAAGACAACTCGAAGGCACAAGAAAATTATGCATGGACTTCCCAAAGCTATATAGGATCACATATCCCAATATTGAGGTTATCCTCAAAATGCCTAAGAGAGCATGGGAAGAGGAGCTTGCACTAGTAGAGGATGACCATTGGATTGTGGAAATGTGGAAGATGGGCCTTGATCACAGATGAGAGATCCTAGAACGGGTGATCCATGAAGTGGAGCTTGATGTTGATTGGGCCAAATAGGCCAAGATGGCCTATGAGGACTACTTAAAGTTGATGTCATATTTCGACATGCCCTCTATTGAGATAGATTCAGAAAAGGTAAGGACACATTTCCTCAAGAAGATGGAGGATGGAGCTATGGATGTCCTCACGCCACACTTCATGTATTTTGTTGTGTGTTCCTTTGCCCACTCTGAGTAGGTAATCAAGAACACTCCAAAATGTGATAAGGATTGGGATGTAATTATCAGTCAGTTGAAGAAATTGAACTTTCAAGTGCTTCAATCTGACATTATGGAGTGGAATAAGCTTCAAACATTGATCATAAAGTTCATATAATATGCTACTGTGAAAAAGCATGAGGGAAATCCATTGATTGATGAAGAATTCCTCACAGTATAGTTGCAACAAGGGTAGTCAACTACAAGACAAAATGCTACAATGTTGCCCACAAGAAGATGAAATAGACTAGAGGACAAAATGTAATTTTATATTGTAAAATATTTGGGGGTAGGTGAAACCCTAATCTGTAGTGAATCCTAGCCACACAATGAAATTAAATCTTGGCCATTCATTTTTCTTTTTTGACACTATAAATCGGGGGTCTTCTCTCATTTTCAAGAGACTTGAGTTGTTGTAAAGACATGTTGCTAGAATTTTAATAGAAATTCATTGATTTTGGTGGATTCTTGAGTTCCTTTGCATGTTTCATGATTCATGTCCTCTTAGTTAATGAATTTGAATAGATTAACTTTGTTGTTCTATGTTTTAGATTGTTGTTAGTAGATTAGTTAGTGTTGTTCATTGAAAGTGGAGAATTTTTTTGTGTTGATTCCCTTTCTTGTTCATGATTTTTTTTGTTTATTGATGATAAACTGCAGTGCGAAGCTAGTCTAAATATTATTTGAATGTTGCACTTAAATTATATCTTTTGTTCATACTTTATGGTGAATGAATAGTTGAAATTTGCAAACCTTAGAAGATTGCACTAGTTTCATGAGACTGTGAGTTAATCTAGTTAAGTGGAACTTAGTTTAGGAAGGTTGTCCACTATAGTCTACTCCATTTCCATTATTCATCAGTAGTTTCAGAGCTAGGAACTTCTCACTTTCCTTTCCCTTTTGACTTTTCTTTTAAATAGTAACTTTAGATAAAGTTCATTGCACATTGTAAAGCCAAATTTGAAGATCAAAGTGGAGTTTGAGACTATTGTCCTGAACTTACAGCAATAAATCAAATATTCATAAATTTTACAAACTCCATTCAAAGAGCTAATTCCCTCCAACTTAACTCACGTAAGGCTACCCTATGATTACTAACAAGATCACATTGAACCAACTAAATTATTCCAAGCATGTCATGACCTAACACCCAAGAGACCTTGGGGTAGTAATTTGTGACTTGTTTGTAGATTTCTACCTTTCAAGAGAGGTGATGCACCTATGCATTACATGTGTTAAGAAGTGCAAAAACACCCACCTACACTAGGGCCCACAAGAGTGCAGCGAGGGTTGGGGATCACCCTTGCCCCACCATTATTTATAGTGTCCCCTCAGATGATTATGATTCTAATCATGATCAACTACCTTAAGTGGCAACAGATAATGTCAGAGTAGCTATAGATTTTACACAGTGGTGAGAGAGGCATCATCCCACTCCTATGTTTGACGAGTGTGCCCCAAGACAGGATCTTGGTCCAAATGAGTACTTGCCACCCCAGCCCTTGCAAGATAGGAAGAGAGGTTGTCAGTAGGTCGGCAAGGAGGAGGTACCAAAGGAGGAGGAGGTAGCACCATTGAGACCGAGGCTACGGAGGAGGTCAAACCCCCCACTAGCTACCTCCATCTCTTCAGCACCACCAGCTTCCATTGTAGCAGCAGTTGTAGCTCTAGTGTCACTAAGAGTGGCCATCGATGTTGGCGGCATAGGTCCTAGCACAAACCCTCACCCTAACTTGACATGGCAGCAGGGGACCCAGGTACATGAGATACGTTGTTTATTTTTCTATACTTTCAATTTTCTATTTATGATATATGTATATACATGTCATGTGATATTGATACCTCTTTCTTTTTCTATGGTTGCAAAGGATGCACAGGAATGGATTAGGCTTATAGCTCAGTGCATTTCAGAGGTTTCCCCTGACATGCCAATCCAAGGGTCAATCCTTGAGGCTTACCAACTAGCATCTGTAGGATGACATGCCCCCAGTTCCAAGCCAGTTGTGTGCTTGAGGACCAGCTACGAGGAGCAGGGTGTGGGGATTGTCTAGCTTATTGTGGAGTTAATGATTGTTCAAGGACAACACGATCAACTGTTAGGGGAGCTACATATGGCACTTGTCGAGCGAGACATGATAGTGAGGAGGGTTGATGCTATCGATTAGGTGTATGGCACCCTCTAGAGTCATCTCGATGACCTCAACAAGCAGTCGACAATTGTGATCATGATAAATGTTCAATGACTATGAGATGAGCTAAGGCAAGCAGAGCTGACCATTTCTTCTTTATAGGGAGAGATCAAGGGGATGCAGGCAGCTTTGTCTATATCATCCTCACATCAATCACACTGGATGACCAACATTCAGCCCCTCCAAAGGGCTCTGGGAACCATACACTGCAGTGATAGAGGCTCATCATCAGTTTTGTATATCATTTTTGTAGTGAGATACATACATATATACTTATAGATCTTTTGTATAAACACATATTCATCAACCACTCATTTTTTATAGTAATGTCCCAATACATTTACATGAAATTTGATACATACATGTGATATATATAGATACATTGATTCCAATTTCATGGTATTGCTTATTTGGATATGTATGTTCTTTATTTTTCATGTATGTTTATGCTATGGATATAATATGCTCATATGGATGTATACCTACATTAGATGCTAACATGATTTCATAAACACACATGGTTGTATGTTAATTAAATACAATGATGATCTAATTGTTTTAAAAGATGTAATGTGATGCATAGTCACACATACTCATGTGGTTATATCATAACACAAAAAATTTCATAATGTGTTAATGAATAATTTCAACATATGTAGTGCTACTTCCCTTCTATAGAGAGAACACTACACAGATGACACATAGAACACTACACATAGTATCAATAGAGATGTATCATATTAACGGTCTCTTTTAAAGTCATTCCATCCATAGATGATAATCCATAGGCACCTGAACCATATATGAAGATCACAATGTAAGGGCCTAACCAGTTAGGACTGAACTTTCCTCTTTGATCAGGTGGTGCATTTACATTTCTCTAGTTTTCACAGAGAACCAAATCTCCTAGTTTAAAGGTCCTAGGAAGCACACTATGATTATACTGTCTTGATAATGACCATCGATAAGCTTTAAGATGTTTGAGGGCCTGTAAATGGAATTCATCAAGAAAATATAGCTTATGCAAATGATTAACGCGGTAGGTTTCATCATCAATTAACCCTTTAATGGAAACCCATAAAGACAGAATTTCCAACTCCAAAGGCATGATAGATTTGGCACCATACACAAGGTTGTAAGGCATTGTTCTTGTGGCCGTATGAACACTCATGCGATAGGCCCACAAAGCGTGTGTTAATTGAATATATCAATCATTACTATGCTTATTAACTATTTTATGGAGAATAAGCTCAAGATTTTTGCTAGACGCTTCTACTTCACCATTGGATTGTGGATAGTAAGGTGTGGAAAACCTATGTTGAATATGAAATTTCTTGAGGAACTGCTTCACTTCATTCTTCTTGAATGGTGTACCATTATCAGAAACAAGCGTAGTAGGCAAACAAAACTGAGAAATGATGTTATTCATGAGAAAACTACATATAGCTTTAGCATTCATGGATCAGAGTGGAATAGCTTCAACCCATTTCGTGAAGTAATACATAGTGGTAATGATAAAGGTATGTCTCTTGGAAGAAGGAGGTGATATTTTTCCAATAATATCCAACCTCCATTTTGTAAACGGCCAAGGAGAAGTTTTATTTTGTAATTCTTGGGTAGGTACATGAGTAAGATGACTGTGTTGCTAACATTGAAGTCACTTCTTAACAAAATCGAAGGAATCTTGTTCCATCATTTTCTAATAGTACCCATGTGTATTGGTCTTCTTGCCAAGGATCTACCACCAAAGTGTCGACCCTCGGAGCCCAAATGAGCTTCCTTAAGGGCAAGGGGTATTTCTGCTTTAGTGATACACTTGAGAAGCAATCCATTATAGGCTTTTTGATAAAGAACATCAGATAGAATAGCATAACATGTTGAAATATTTCTTATACGAGTGTGATCATTCTTTGTCGCATCATCGGGAAATTTTTTAGTCTTTAGGTAGTTATAGATATTAGAAAACCATTCTCTAGAGTCCACATGGGAACACACAAGGGACTTGGTTTCAAGTTGGTCAAGAATTGCAAGGGTCCACAGGACCTAGACCACAAAGTGGTATTCTTTCATATCTTCTTCTGAAGGTACCAAGGAAGCAACACTTTCCATGGCATCAACATGTCTATTTCATCTCCTAGGGACACCATCTATCGTGAAAGAGGAGAATTCTTTAAGCAAGGACAATACAAGATCTCGATATCAGGACAACTTACTTTGCTTGGCTTGATAGCTTCTTGTTATCTAGTTCACAATGAGTTTAGAATCTCCTAGAATATGAAGATATTTGATTCTTAGTGCAATTGCATAAAGCAAACCAATAATAAGGGCTTTGTACTTAATGATGTTATTGGTGCAAGGAAAACCTAGTTAGAAGGATAGAGGAACCAGTTTACCTTCGGGGGATATCAAAACCACACTAGGTCTAGAACCAATTTGAGACCTCCATCCATTGAAATATATTTTCCATTTGAGGTCATGATTAATTATAAAAATATTTTCATTAGGAAACAAATCCAACCCTAAAAAGGAGCAAGATGAGGGAGTGTCTTCCAGCTAATCCACAACTGCTTTTCCCTTTATTGACTTTTGAGTAACAAACTTTATGTCAAACTCAGAAAGCAACATAACCCATTTCGCTAATCTTCCAACTAGATTAGCACTAGAGAATAGATGTTTTAAGAGATTCATTTTTACTATGACGTGTGTTTCAACATGGAGAAGATAGTTTCTCAACTTCTATGTAGTGAAGACAAGAGCAAGGAACTACTTCTCCATGGAGGAATAATGGGTTTCATAGTCAACTAGAACGTGGCTAATGTAATAGACCGCTCTCTCCTTCCCTATGTCATCATATTGAGCCAAAAGGGTTTCCAAATCATATGGTGACACAACAAGGTAAAGCAGAAAGGGTATATCTTGCATAGCTAGCATCAATACAGTAGGATTTCCCAAATAGGCTTTAATTGACTCAAAGGCTTTTATGCTCTCTTTGTCCCATATGAAACGAACATCCTTTTTCAATAAACAAGTGAAAGGAAGGGTATGATAAGCCAATTGAGATATAAATCTATGAATTTCTTGAATCTTCCCTTGTAAACTTTGCAACTCAGTGATATTCCTCGATGGAGGCATGTTAACAATGGCATCAATCTTATTTGTGTCAACCTTGATGCCATGGTGAGAAACAATAAACCCCAAAAGCTTGTCAGCATCAATGTTGAAGATGCACTTATGAGGATTTAATCTCATCTTATAGATTCAAAGCCTTTCAAAGATAAGATAGAGGTTCTTTACGTGATCTTAATAGGTTATCAATTTTTCCAATAAATCATCAACATAATCTTCTAAGATCTTATGGATAAAATCATGAAATATCAGGGTCATCATCATTGGTAAGTTGCTCCTAGGTTCTTTAGTCCAAAGGGCATGACCACATAATATAAATTACCCCATGGGGTAGTGAAGGTTGTCTTGTATTCATCATCTAGGTTAATATGGATCTGATTGTAACCCAAGAAGCCATCCATGAAGGATAGTAATGCATGGCATGCAATCAAGTTGACAATTATATCTATATTAGGCAATGGAAAATCATCCTTGAGAGAAGCTTTATTAAGGTTGTGAAATTCAATACATATACAAATCTGGCCATCAAGATTACTAACAACAACTATATTTGAAATCCAGGGGGAATAGTCAATCGGACAGATAAAGCCTGCTTTCAACAATATTTGTATCTCAGTCTTGACCATCAATGCAACCTTGGGATTGATCTTTCAAATTTTGGGCTTAATAGGCTTGGCATCGGGACATAAGATGATATTATGAACCACTATAGATTCATCAACGCTATGCATATCCTTGTATGTCCAAGTGAAGATATCAAGATGAGAATGCAAGAGATTGGAGTGTTCATCTACTTCTTCCAAAGAGAGACACTTCCCAATCTTGATCACTTTTTTTAAGGATTTAGGATCCATATAAACTTCAACAGTATCTCCTTTAAGAAGGGAACTGTGGTCTTTAGGATGGGATATCATGACTTCATCACCGATGTTAGATAGAGGGCCTTCCTCATCAATACTCAAAATAGAATCTCCAAAGTATGCTTGACTGTGCAAGCAATACAGGAACCATTTTTTTGTGATGATAAGAAAGCAATGGGGAATAGGCACCTAGAAATTCCTCTAGAAGTTAATCTGAAGAGAAGACATCTAAAGAGACCTTCTTGGCCTGCCCCCTTTCCTCTACTAACTCAGGATGAACCAGGCTCAGTGACTCAGCTGAAATCATATTAACACTCCACCAAGGCTTTTGCTTGGACTGTTCTATAGAGCATCCTAGACCCAAATAGCATTGTCGCAGCTTGAACTACATAGGGACCTAAATTCCTTGCTCGATATTCCATAGGCCTTTCTATGTGTAGCCATATTGAGAAGCGAGCTCATATGCAAACCCATAATGAGTTTACAAAACCTCAAGAGGTGGCGGCTCTACATAGAGTATTTCATTCCACCACAGGATGTCAAATGTTTCTATGAGAGTATTCCCACCGTCTTTCCCAAGCTCATAAATGTTAACCTCTTTCCTAAGAGTGGGATTACTCTCCTTAGCAAAGGAAGGAGTGATTTCTTGAATAGGATCACACTTCTCCTTTTTAGCGGGAGTATCACCCACCTTTGCATCAAGGGTACCTGGAAGGTCTATGCAAGAGGAGTTTGCCTTGTATTTTGCAATCAAGGATTTGGTGAAATTCAAGGAGCCCCAATCATCACCAAGGAAAACATTTGTTTGAGAAGGAGATGAAGGAGACTCAGGGTCCTTTGCTTTAGGTGGTTCTTCATTTCCAACACTAGCTCTAGGAACAACTTCCATAGAGGGTGTCATTGAAGAACATGCCATAGCATCGGTGATCAAATATAGAATACAATTCTTGAGAGTAGATACAACCAAAGTGCGACCGATAGTGACCAGATCACAGAGGTGAATGACTTTTGGATCTGTTTTAACTATAACTACTTGATTATTCGCAACAATGTGTAAAGTAGAAATCATCGCACCCATAGCATGGATCCAAGGTATCCCCAAGAGGATGTTATATGGTAATGGCCCAAGCATCACATAAACCAACGTGGGTAAGGTAACAATACCTAGCTACAAAGGTAGTATTATTGTACCTAGAGCTTGGCGGTCAGCGTTATCGAATCCATGAATGTACAAGGAGGAAGACGCTAAGGAATATGAATCAATTTTAATCTTAGGTAACAAGTCCATACCACAGACATTGAGATCTGAACAGATGTCAATGAGGGTACACCTAATACTAATATTGTTAACATTAATTATAATCATTAAGGGATCTGCTTGCTTTTGTACATCCAGAGGTGGGAGTTCTTGTGGGTGGAACATGATATTCAGCGAATCTATATGAATATGAGCCAAAAACACATTAGCATCCATACGCCTAGCAAAGGAAGGCAAGAGAATATTTTTTAAAGCTTCCTGAAGCATCTCTTGATAAACTAGAGAAATATGAAGCAGGTCCCAAAGAAAGCTCTTAGTCGGTGTAACGCAAAGTTGCTTGACAAGATCATAATCACGTGGTGCTTTGATCTCAGGGTTAGGTACTAAAGGAAGGCTCGATTGAGGTGGTAAATAAGTAGGAACAAAATGTTGTGATGTAGGAATGGAAGGTTGTTGATCCAGGTTTTATTCATTTCTCCTTGTAGGATATGTGTGCAAGACAACATTATAAGATGTAAAGTCTCTAGCTTTCACGAACCTTGAATATAATTATGATGAATATCTACGACATGAAATCCCATAGATAGGAGGATTGGTTGGGGTCATGTAAATGATGGGTTTCTTAGGGCTCGAAGGAGCCACAGACACCACTGCCACATTTACTGACTCCTTAGCCTAGCGAGAGGAAACTTGTTTGGGAGATTTGCGGATAGGGGAGATTGCTTCTAAGAAGTCATTCAGTGCATCTTCCAACATATCAAAATATTCCTTAGAAAATTCATTATCACAAACATGCAACATCATGAAGAAAGATTTGGCATTCACGTCAGGTTCACCAAAATGTGATATAAGAGGGATTCATTGCACAAGGGTCTCTCCTTTCTCGAGAGATCACCAGGGAACGAACTACCCTTATGCACCTCAGAATAATGGATTAGTAGAATGATAAAGATCTAGGAGTTAGTTGTGCTTCAGGAAAAACTACCAGAGACCCTGAGAGAACAAAACCAACATATTTTTGTCTTAGAAGAAGGAGCTCTTGGCCAAAAGACTTCAGCACAGTTTTAGGATGCCAGTGCGGTGCGCTATCGTCTAAAGAATGCATTGGTTTCCTAAGCAATAGAGAAATCAAGAACTCAAATTGACATAAACAAGCTTTGTTTCTAAGCTCGGGTCTAAGGTATAGTGAACGATATAACTAGTCAGAAAACCAAAAATTGAAATGAATGCAAAGAGGGTTGAAGAAAGCTTACCATTCTCTAGATGTCTAGATATTCACTCCAAGCTCATTTTCGTGACCTACACACAAAAGAACAAGAGGAAAGTTGTTGGGTGGCTATTTAGGGGTCTTCCTTAGTTAGACCTCATTTTGGTGTTCCCATCTCCATGGATAGCCAAGTTGGAAAGGAATGCTAATGAAGTAAACAAAGTGCATGGTAACAGCAAAACCCACTCAAGAGTAGAACCTGCACCACAAGATAGTAAATAAACAAGTAGGAAAGGAAAGAGAGAGAGAGAGAGAGAGAGTGTGTGTGTGTGTGTTACCCATGGTCCTAGACCCTCTCTAGAGCACACAGACACATCATTGAGTGCTTGCTTGAGAGTTACTACTGGTGGGAGGACCTCAGTTCGATATGGCTTCACTTGTAAGAGCATTGCTATAAAAGATGAGAAGGACTCAAAATTGGAGCAAGGAGCAAGAAAGCTTGAGTGAATTTCTTCCAACTCCCAAATGAGAGCCAAGAAGGGGTTTTTGATGCTTGAAAGGGTAGAAAATATCCATTACTTTTGGAATGTAACCACTAGGACACATGTCTCAATGGTTAGTATTCCAAATTCCTCATTTCAAACATAGGAAACCGTCATGACTCTAGCATGCCATGCAAATTTCTACATGCCGCACATGTCTCCAGAGCCTAGATTCTTAGGAAAGGTATCACCAAGCTTTTGTCACTCAGCCACAAGTCTGCATAGAGTTAGAATCATGAAATTCTAACCCATGGTATTTTTTCATTAATGTTCCAAGGCATCATAAATGCTAGGAAAAATTTTCAAAATGTGGAATTTCCCCTAGGTGTAATTATGTGACATTATAGATACATTCAAAGGGCTTTTTATTAGTTCATGTAAGGTCTCAACTTCAGGAACATTATGCCTAATGTCTCCAAGCGAGGACCAATCAAAGAATAGAAGATTCACAACTTAGGGAATGCGCTCTGCTTGGCATTGCCACTAAGAGGAATATAATATGCTAAGAGAGATCACGTTGTTGGACATCACTCCCAATGTCACTATGAAGAGAAATATGCATCGCATGGAGTAAGAAAACCACACAATGAAATATGATTTGTAATTGAAATGAAAAAGAAGAATGCCAATGTATTCCCCCACTTTAAATGAATTGCTAAACACCATGTTGTGAGAAATTATTTTAAAGTAGCAAATGATAAATGCTAATAAGACATGAGAGCTTATTTGGAAAGCCTTATGTCACACATATGTTTCCCATAAGTTACGTCATGAAAAGGGGTTTCCCCACAATGAAATCCAAAAATAACAAATAAGGGATTCATGGTTCAGGGTCAGCATATGTCTTTGCTACAATGTTTTTTATAGAGCAAAGAGGTGTAATCATCCCCTAAATAACTCATGGAATGGGAAGAAAAAAAAAAGAAATTTTTTTGGGACAACATAAAAGAGACCTAAATGTCTCAATGCCTTGCATCATCCCCAAAAGGAAAACACAAGAAAAATGAAAAAGATAAAATATGACATAGAGAATAATGTAGATACATATAGAGGTGTCACAAAGATGAAGAGATACATCAAACAAAATAGTATGAGGTTTCACATTACGCACATGCAATCACACAAAGAACATGCAAAGAAACAAAGTAACTAGACTAGTAAGGCACATGCGAGTCAATCTATAGCAGGTCGTTTGCATCCCAATCTTGTTCATCATATATGGAAGGTGAACAACTACCCAAAGGGACATTATCAAGTGCGGTACTAGGACAAGGCTATCTAATTCTTTCCCCCACTAGGTGCAAGATAAGAATTATCCAAGTTAGTTGATGGAAATGAGCTCCTTGTGAAGGAAACAATTTGCAATAAATGTGAAACATGCAATAGTGAGAATGCTAAATCCTACAACTATTACATGGCAAGTGTTGGGAATAGGATGCCATTTAATTGCAATCCTAAACATATTTCATGTATCTCCTAAGTCCTTGGAAAGTGTTCCCCAACACTAGGATTAGAAAGATATTAAATTTGAATGAAATGAACATGTAAATTGACATTTGTAATTAATTCCAAATGATAGGAACATGTGGGGATGCCTAAGAAGAGCTCCTATAAAATAGGAGCACATGGGGCACCCACATGGAAGGTGGAACCCACCTTGAGTTCAGTTAACTGTTTGGAGAAAGATAACACTTCAGTAATGCATGTAAAGATCCTAGAAGTTAGGAATTGATATTTACATTAGTGGAGTTTAGTTTTTAGTTTAGTTCAGTTCAATTCAATTATGGTTAGTTATCTTAGTTGCATGTAGTTAGTTTCAGTTGAATGATAGTTGACTTAGTTGACTTGGAATGCATGACTAATGACTTGAGTTGCATGATAGATAATAGGGCTACATTCAATTAAGTGGGGATGATCAATCATGCATCATGTTTGCATGAATTGATGGAGAGATATGTTTCAATTAGCAGAGATTGACTTGGACCCACCTTGGGTGCCCAAGTTGAAATCTTGGAGTTAACATCTTTGCATGAGAATATATTTACAAGGCTCAGTTAAGTGGGGCCCATTATTGGGCACCAACTTTGAGGAGAAGCTTGGAAGATATCTTGTAATCAACATTGAGTTAAGACTTCAGTTTGGGATGCCCAAATTGATGAAGGACTTGGTTTCACATTGTTTTTCATGGAAGAACTCTACTTGCACAAGAATGGCATAGATATTTGTGAGGAGCTTTATCCTCTTGTAATTTTCAACCCTTTGGAGTTTACAATGTTCACAATTGTCTATTTATTGCAGTAAGTTGAAGAGAGTTCTAAGAGAGTACTTTAGTGACGCATGGCACAAGGATGTTTGGATTCATGCTTGGACACATGAGAGTTTATTGCAGGTTGTGAAGAAGAATTTTTGAAGGATCTCAAGAAAGGATTGATAAATAATTATTGTAATCTTGTTCTAAGGTTAAATAATACAAGCACTATTGATTTTGGTGGTGGAGGTTTTTTCCTCGAAAGGGTTTCTCCCCGGTATATGTTGTCACTTCTATCTTCTAGTCTCATTCTTGTACAATCTTCTATCTACTTCTACAATTGGTAAAATGAATCTAAATAGATAATCAAATACAAAAAAATTGTAACAAAGAACACTTAATTAGATCTACAATCTCATATTTTTACAAAGTATTAAGCTACATAATTACCTCCATTTTCAACATTTTCTATCAGAGCTAATAGTTGGGTAGATTTTGGGGCACCTTTCTCTTAAAATTTTGAAGGTTTTTTGGTTGTAGTGGGAGCTTTTATTATTTTGTTATTGCAGATTTTTAAAAGAATTATGTTACAATCTATTTGGGTTAATGGTTGTAAGACCTAGTATGTCTTGATCAATCCTTAAAAGGAAAGGCTTGGTAAGAGAGGAGTTTTCCCAGGTGGTAAGGGGAGGTAAGTTGGGTTAAACTAGTTCTTGAGTTAGAATTAGTGGATTAACCTTTAATGGTCTTTAACACATGGTTTAGTGCTAGTAGAATTGGTCCATGGTTTTTTATCCCATGTTTTTGCATGTATGGATGATCTTCATTTAGGAGATGGTTATCACAATGTCATGGATAGCTTGGTTACATGTTTCAGTGGGAGCTTTTGATAGTGATGGTTTGATATTTATCTTGTTGCCATGTATAGCTTGATATCACAATTTAGTGGGAGATTTGGTAGGATATGGTTATCTTCATGTGATTTGAAGAGGTTTTAACATCTTGTTTCATGGAGGACCATTAGAGTCTTTGGTAAAGGTGTTATTGTTCTTCCTTTGGAAAGGATGTAGTTATTTTTTAGTTTTGAGTATTAATCATTTGCTTGGAGCTTCATGATTATGCAGGTTGTGTTTGAAGTTGGCATGGATTGATTAGTGGGTGCTCATGGACACTAGAGAGACTTGGGATAGGTTGGGTATTTCTTATGTTAAGAGATATATGTTGGAATGGTTACTTGTAAGAAAATATTTTTCAACAGTAAAGACTGAGAATCCTACACCTGGAAATGGATATGAGTCCATCATAGACCTAATGAGAAGGTTGTCTATTGTATGCACAAGACAATATTTTATCCCACTCTTGGTCTACTTGGCAGGTAAACTGATCTAAGAGGTGTTGTCCACCTGATTATTAGATGCATTAATAAGATGTATCTTGACTTCTCTTATGCATTGTTGAGAAGTAGATGCATGATTTTATGTATTTCCATTGTTCTCCTTACAATCTTAAACTTGAGTTAGTTATGAGGATTTGGGTAGGAGAGGTATGAGAGATAGTTAGTGGCTTTGGCCTTATTCCCTTTTGTTGTGGGAATGTTTGGATAAGTTTGATTTATTTTCTGTGAGAGGTTTACATCTAAGTTCTGCCATGTTTCTTTATAATTTGAATGGTTAGATGTTGATATCATTTTAGTTTGGGAGTGTTGAAGGAGATCTTACTTTACACATTTTGGCACATGTTAGTGTGGTATAAGAACATGGTTTGATTTGAAGGTTCTCTCCTTGTGAGAATAGTCTTCTTCTTGAAGGTTCTTATGTTATGAGAGATGTATTTTGCATATCATTGTATGCTTCTTTGACACTATGATAGAGGAGTTAGCCACATCCTCTATGTGAAGTGTTATAGGAGGACTTGTTAATGTTGTGATCTTGTTTTCAGATTTGACATTACCTATGCAGTGGGAGTTCCAAAAGGTATATGTGCGTATGAGAGCGTACTCTCTTGGACTAGTTACACTATACTACAATGAGTTACTTCAGAGGTTTTTTATTGCATGTCTATGTGTGTTGTTACCTTGGAGTCTTATTTTGCAGGATGGTGGATATATAGGGACTTGTTTGCAGATTTGGGTTGCTATGTTGATAGCATGAAGTTCTACCTATGATAGTTTTGGATGAGCTAGAAACTTTCTATGGTTGCTATTCCAATTTGGTATGAGTATGATAGTCACTCAAAGTCTTTTTTTATCATTTGAATTTGATGCTTGTGTTCATGAATAGATTGGTGTAGGTTTCAGTGATAGAAGAAATGGTTATAGAGACTTGGGAAAGGTATTGGTTCTTGGTGAAAGAAGGCCATTGGCCTTGAGTCTTGTACTTGATTGATAAGAATGATTCCTTGTTTAGAATAATCACAATGTATAATATCAAGTGGGAGAATGTTGGGAATAGAATGCCATTTAATTGCAATCCTAAACATTATTGCATGTATCTCCTATGTCCTTAAAAAGTGTTCCCCAACACTAAGATTAGAAATATATTAAATTTGAATTAAATGAACATGTAAATTGACATTTGTAATTAATTCTAAATGATAGGAACATGTGGGGATTCCCAAGAAGAGATCCTACAAAATAGGAGCACATGAAATCCACATGATGGAACCATGACCTTGAGTTGATTAACTGTTGGAGAAAGATAACACTTTAGTGTGCATGTAAAGATCTTAGAAGTTAGGAATTGATATTTACATGAGTGGAGTTCAATTTAGTTCGGTTCAATTGTTATTCAGTATCAATTCAATTCCGGTTATGGTTTAATTTAGTTATTATGGTTAGTTAGAGCAATTGCATAGTTAGTTTCAGTTGAATGTTAGTTGACTTCAGTTGACTTGGAATGCATGACTAATTACTTGAGTTGCATGATAGATAATAGGATACATTAAGTGGGGATGATCAATCATGCATCATGTTTGCATGATTGATGGAGAGATATGTTTCAGTTAACAGAGATTGACTTGGACCCACCTTGGGTGCCCAAGTTGAGATCTTGGAGTTAAAACCTTTACATGAAAACATATTTACAAGGCTTAGTTAAGTGGGGCCCATTCTTGGGCACAAAATTTGAGGAGAAGCTTGGAAGATATCTTCGTAATCAACGTTGAGTTAAGACTTTAGTTTGGGACGCCCAAATTGATGGACTTGGTTTCACATTGTTTTTCACGGAAGAACTCTACTTGCACAAGAATGGCGTAGATATTTGTGAGGATCTTTATCCTCTTGTAATTTTCAACTCTTTGTAGTTTACAATGTTCACAATTGTCTATTTATTGCAGCAAGTTGAAGAGAGTTCTAAGAGAGTGCTTTTGTGAAGCATGGCACAAGATGTGTGGATTCATGCTTGGACACATGAGATTTTATTGTAGGTTGTGAATAAGAATTGTTGAAGGAAAAAGAAGCATCTCAAGCAAGGATTGATAAAGAATTATTGTAATCTTGTTCTAAGGTTAAATCATACAAGCACTATTGGTTTTGGTGGTGGAGTTTTTTCCTGAAAGGTTTTCTCCACAGTATATGTTGTGTCACTTCTATCTTCCGGTCTTATTCTTCTACAATCTTTTGTCTAGTTCTACAATTGGTAAAATGAATCTAAACAGATAATCATATACAAAGAAATTTTAACAAAGAACACTTAATTAGATCTACAATCTCATAGTTTTACAAAGTATTAAGCTACCTAATTACCTCCATTTTCAACAACAAGGAGTAGAAGGGCATGCTTTTAAGGGATTATTTCTATGATATCAAACCTTTTAAATATTCATTTTAAATCACAAAACTCGTAAGTACAATTTCCAAGGATTTTATGATATTGACAATGAGACATTTTTGTGTTCTTAGGATTTGGATTTGAATTTTCTCTAATGGGTGGTAATGTTATTAGTCCTTGACTTAGAAGTATATGTAAGGTTCTTTTAGTTTCAGACATGGGATATGGAAATTTGAGTTTCTTAAGTTTGTAAGGCTTTTTTTTCTTGCTAGACTCACCAACTTGTTGAGGTAGATGTTGAGGACGAGGACCTAACATGATCATATCATCCTTTTAAAGAATTGGTTGTTCTTTAGGAAGGAGGAAAATAATGTCAAGAGAAGGATCTTGGTACCCTACTCCTATGGTATCTTTAGTTGGTATTTGTTCTAAGAGTTTATGAATTTCATGTTCACTTGTTGTGTCACATCCTTGTTTACTTAAGATTGTGAAGCCTTTTCCATATGTCTCTTCTAGGTTGATTGATGTGTTGGTCACTTTGTTAATATAGGATGGTTGAATGTTTTCTTGGTTAGAGGAGTTAAGTTCACCTATTGTAGGCAGCTCAAGCTTAATTTGTGACTCAATTTTAGGATGTAAAAGACCAAAAATCTCAAGTTGTGTTGTTTGTTTTATGGAAGGATAAAACGATGCATTAGTCTCAACATTGTCAAGGCAATTGTTTATAAAGTTGTTCATGTTGTCATCATCTTCTCTAATGATTTCAACTTCACGAGGAGGACATGCATTACAATTTGATTAAGCATGGTTAGGGTCAATTGCATTAGGATCATTTCCAAAAACACAACTTGACACATCCAACAATGATTTCAAGGATCTCCAAAACTCACCAAAGCATATATCCATGATAAAATACAAGATTAATGTAATGTGTGAAACCTAATAATTGATTGATTTAGAATAAAAGTGATCTGAAAATGGTGTGATTGATAATGAATACAAGATAAATGCAATTAACACAAGATAAATGATATGCTTTAATACCAATTCTTATGTTTACAAATGCACTTGAAATGAAACCAATTATGAAAATATTACCAATGATAGTAATTTGGAAAACTAAAACAGTAACCTAAAGGCAACAAGCAGAAGCACAAATAATAAGATTTCAATGCTCTAAAATATAAATTCGGACCTAATAAGGTACTAATACACCTAGGTGGGCATATGAGTCCAAATTAGGGTTTCTAGAAGGTTTAGACAGTGAAGAATAGAGAGTAAACAATACTCAGAAATCTACCAAAAATACCTATATAGGGACTAAGATGACCAAATCGGCATATGAGTCCCAGTTAGGGTTTTTAATATTGAATCACCAAATTCTAAATTAATTTCTATGTCTCTAGATTGTTTGTTCAATTGACTATTTGCAATTACAGATTTTTGTGCAATTGGATTTATATGCAAATGTGAAATAGAGAATAAAATGATCTAATATGAGATGAAATTTGAATCTAAATCTAATCCTAAATGAATGAAGAATGATCTTAAATGTAATTATGATGCAATACTAATGCAAAAAAAAATGATTTTCAATGAAATTAGATGATGTAAACATGCAAAAATGCAACCTATATGCACTTTTCAGTAATGAAAAATATAATTCAACTAATGCAAATCTAATGCAAAGCTAATGCAACCTAGATCTAGGGATATAATGGTCTCCAAATCAAAAATTCAAGGGTCCAAAGGTTGATTTTTCTAAGATGAAATGAAGAAAAAGGGATAGGGGGAATAAAGGTATGTGTTCACCAAAATGAAGGTGTGATAATCCCCTATACTTCTACTTATTTCATTAGGAAACTAGATCTCTCAACCAAGTGAATATCAACCCTTAGGAAAATTGACTCAATTGAGAAATTTATTTGGTTCCTTGTGTAATTGGAGGGGGGTTCACCATTAAATAACGCTTCAAAAGGGGAAATGAAGATACTTATGCAAATTCACTATGTAACCTAGAAACTTAAGAATGTGAAATCAGACTGAAACACAAAATGGAAACAAAAAATTACCTAGTGAAATGAAGATGACAAAACAAGGTTTGCAAACTCTAAAAAATACTTTTTAGGGTTGCACTAGGACTAATATGTGAATTTGGGCATATGAGTCTTTCTATAGGTTTTCTTAGAAACTTTTTGAATCTTTCGAACACAGATCCAACATTGTTGAATGTTGTCGAAAGGCCTTACCAAGGACTAATATTCCAGGATGGGCATATTAGTCCACCTAAAAGTATGGGAATGTTTTTTTTGTAGCCTCTAGTGATCTTTTGTAGCTTCCTTCTTATCCAATCTTCAAGCCTTGAAAATCTGAATTCTAATCTATAGGTAAGTTTTCGTGAGATTGAGTACTTCTGGAAAACTTTGTAACTTTCTCCAATCTTTCTCTTCAATGGATCTTCAACCTAAATCTACAAATCACACATCAAGGAGAGGGGAAAATGTTGTTTTGTTAGGGAATGGGGATTTTCCTTGGTCAAACCCCATTTTGGTAATTAAACCTTAATGAGAAATGAAACATGAATGGAAGAAATGATGAATGAACAAATGAAATGTTGCAACTTACCAAACCCTTAAAATGAAGGTTTCAAACTTGTGTGACATAGCTAGCATGAATGTGGATCTTAACTCTTGATTAAATGCTTGAAACTTTGTCTTGAATGCTTGCTTGAATCATGAAACCTACATCACAAATCTTAGCTCACAAACACATATGATGCATGAAGACTTTGACATGATGTTTGAATCTTGAATTTTGCTCCAAATGCTTGATGATTTGTTCTTGAATGCTCTTGATCTCATAAAATTTCCTTAGGAATTATCTCTTGAAGTTCTTAGATGACTTGAAAACTTTC
>VDFB02017596.1:23173-52314 GCA_007258455.2 Sequoia sempervirens
AAGAAAACGCGGAAATTTTGAGCAAATGTTAGAAATGTTGATGTCAGCCCTCCTTCTAGCACCAAATGTGCGAACCCTTTTCTTAGTACCTGCAAAACAACATGAATAAACGATTTAAACAAGGAATTACAAGCCAAAAGAAGAATTCCCCATGAAATCCATTTACAAATCAAACTAGGAATGAAAATAGTGAAGAACACAATGCAAATGATAAAAACAAGATAAAAATCCTAATTAGATGTGCAAACTCTTAATCCCATGGGGGAATTGGTGCCAATTTGATGTGAAAATTGGCCCTTTCCCAATCCCTAAGATGCAAGATTGATATGTTGATGATGATTGATCCACTTTGATGGTGAAGGATGAAAGCTCCAAGCCAAAATCTGCAAAAAACCTAGCTATAGAACTCAATAAGATGGATGAAGATTGTTCTAAATTTGAGTATAGTAAGTTTACTCAAGTTGTGGATGATAAAATGAGGAGAGGAGCTCTTCATTTATAGGATTTCAAGATGGATGAATGCCCAAATTTGAGCAATGTGGGACTAACATCCATCCAATGATATGGTGCCACTTGTCAAGCTATGAATGGATGATGGTTGTGCAAGATTTGGGGTTTGTGCCAATAAATGCCAATATTTGAAATTCAAATTTGTTGAAATGACATGTAAGAGGGAAGGGAAAATGCAATAAATGCCACTTGGCTCAAGGCAAAGGACATGTAAGAGGTTTATTGCCTTGTTGGATGTACATGTTGACTTGGAATTTTTGAATTCAAATTGAGAGAATATTCCAAAAGAGATGCCATGTGAGGAAAATAGGGATTTAATAAATGAATTAAATCTATTTCATGTGCAACTTGCATTATCTAGAGGATGACATGAGATTAGATTAAATTAATCAAGATTTAATTAATTTAATAGGAGATTAGATGATGTGACTTATTTGACTTAGATTTATGGATTTATTTAAATCAGATAAGAGAGGAATATGATAAAAGGCTAATTAAATAAAGATTTTGATTTATTTAATTAAAAGGATGGTGTTAGATTAAATCAAATAAGGTTTTAATTTATTTAATTTAATGGACAGACTTTAGGATT
Organism: Sequoia sempervirens; assembly: GCA_007258455.2. Taxonomy (NCBI): domain Eukaryota; kingdom Viridiplantae; phylum Streptophyta; class Pinopsida; order Cupressales; family Cupressaceae; genus Sequoia; species Sequoia sempervirens. Next base: position 24,276 of record VDFB02017596.1, read on the forward strand.
TAATCAAATAAATTGATTATTTGATTAAATAGGGATAATTAGATCGATGGATTGATTTAATTAACAAGAGAAATGACTTGATTCGATAAAGTGATTTATTTAACCAAAAGAGGATACTGATGAATTTAATCAAATAAGGGAATTTGATTAAATGGTTAGACCGAGGAATGATTTAGGAAGAAATGATGTTAGTAAGTCGGGATCAGGTGCACAATGTCAATCATTATATTTTTGATGTCTACACCTACAACCATTCATCATCAAATTTATATCAAAATAATCAATAATGTTTGCATTATCCAGAGGGTTAGGGACTCCTCCATTGTTGGGTCTAATGTTCCAAGGTAAATTTGTTCTTTATAGGTTAAAGTTTCCTCCTTGAAAACCCTAACCAATCTAAAAAAAAATTGGTTATGATTATGGTTAGCTCCTTGAGAGGGATTTATTCTCAAGCATGTGAGCTCGTTGGTAACTTGGGATAATTTCCTTTTCATAACTTCCAAATTAGATGTTAATTGAGCATTGGGCCCTTGGTCTAAAGGGTACCTATGGTTTTTTTCTTAAATAATATGTTCTTGGGTTGTCCTACCCCATTTGTGATATTTTTTGGAATTTTAGAGATGTTTGCAAGCTTGAGTTGTTTATGAGTTGCTTGAGTGTTGTCATTGATGTCAACCCCTTGTATGAAGAGAGTGTTGGAATGCTGCCAGTGTTGATAATTTCAACCCTTAGCATTAGAATTATTGGAAGTTTGGATTTGTTGGTATTGATGTCAACACAATGTTGTTGGTGTTTTCATTGATTTCTTACTTCAATTTAGTTGTAGAGGTTGTTGGTCTATCTTGTGTCTAACAAGATTGTTGTAGTTGGAAAGTGTTGCATGTTGCAAATGTGTTATAGAGATATTAGTAATGTTTATGATTGTTGAAGTGAACAACCAAGATCTTCAATCTAAAATAGCAAATAACCTCACAATAAATAGAGAGAAGCTACAATGAAAGATGTTATTTCACCAAACAAGAATTACAATATGATTAATATGCAATACAAGATGTTATATAAAATAGGCAAGAGATTCCTTGCTTATAAAGGAAAGGGTGAGAGATAGGATTAGACAAGATCATGACAAGTGTCTTAATCCTATCACATGAGACAACTAAATCATAACTACCTAGGATAATGTAAAGTCTAGATAAGACAACTAGTACTTCTAGAGAAGAAATATTGTATCCTAAATAAACTTAATCATGTGAAGTACTAAGTCCCCTAAGTCCCTAGTACAAAATTAACTAGGTACAAGACTTTATTCACACCAACACCCCTTTAAGAGAAACTTAGGAAGGAAAAAATCAATGCAAATATGCAAATGATGGGTCCTAGAAACAAGGCTTGATGAGGTACCCATGTACAAAAAAAACTCTCACAATCAGAGAAAAGGAGAAAAACTTTGTGGGAGAAAACTCCTCTACAAAAGAGAGAAAAAGTTGCAAATAAAACTAAAGGAAGGAGGACTCATCAAAACCCCTCAAGGACAACTTCCTTCACCCCAAGCATCGATTGCAACTAAAGATAATGAGGAAATGCCAAAGGCTTAGTGAAGATGTTAGCAACATGTTGCTCCATAGGCAAATACTCTAAGTTGAGAACACCATCTTGGATGAACTGCCTGATGAAGTCCATGTGGATCTCAATATGCTTAGTACGTTGATGCTCCACTAGCTTGCAAGAGATATGAATGGCACTTAGGTTGTCACACCAAAGAGTAGTGGGTTTTTTGGAAGGAAATATGAACTCAATCATCAATTGTTGAAGCCACAAAGCCTCTTGATTAGCACAAACTACACTTGAATACTCAGCTTCTATTGATAATAATGTAATAATAGTTTGCTTCTTGCATGGCCATGCAAGAACCATAACTAAGGAAAAATACAAAGCCAAATTTAGAATTTCAATCATTGACATCTCTAGTCCAATCTAAGTCATTAAAACCAAAAATATGAGATGATCCTAATGTGTAATGAATTCCAAAATTAGTAGTTCATTGAATGTATCTCAAGATACGTTTAGCGGCCTTCCAATGTTTCTCATGAGGCTCCTAAGAGAAGCAAGAGACAAGTCCAACTGCAAATGAAATATCAAGATGACTATGTGTCAAGTAAAAGACTACCAGCCAAATATCAATACAAGGTAGGATCAATTTCAGGAGTAGTGCAATTGGTAGATAATACAACACTTGACAGAAAAGGAGTGGGGGTAGGCTTGCAATCAACCATGCCAAACCTCTGAATCAAATCAAGAGCATACTTCTGCTGGAAAATGAAGATCCCCTCAGAAGTCTGATGAACCTAAACACTAAGGAAGTAATGCAAAATACCATGGTCAGTCATATCAAATCACTCCATCAATGCTCGTTGAGTACTCTGAATCATGGAAGTGGAACTCCCCGTGAGAATCAAATCATCCACATAGAGCACAAGAATGATTAGATCCTCTCCATGTCTCTGAGTATAAATTATAGGATTGAAATGGAAATGAATGTAGTCAAAAGCAAGCAAGAAACTATCCATCTTCTCATACCAATCTTGAGGAGCCTGTTTGAGACCATACAATGAATGTTAAAGCCTACAAACAAGTGAAGAGTCCTACACAAAAAATAGTGGCTACTCCATATAGATCTCCTCATGAAGATCCCCATGCAAGAAAGCACTCTTCACATCCATCTAATACACTGACCATCCCTATGATGCAACTATATCAAGGACAAGATGAATATAATCCATCTTGGCAACAAGAGCAAAGGTCTAAATAATAATCAATTCCTTCAACCCAAAAAAAACCCTTTGCAACAAGATGATCCTTGTAATTTTCAATGGAATCATCTGCTACATATTTGGTATGATACACCCACTTGCATCAAACCAACTTTTTTCCCTTAGGAAGAGGTACAAGATCCCAAGTATGATTCTTCATCAAAGAAGAATACTCATTAGCCATAGCACTATCCCACTCAAGAATAACTGAAGCATGTGAAAACTTATGAGGATCATCTGAAATAGCATGACTCAAAAGATTGATTCCTAAAGTCTAATAACGAGTGTAGCGAGTGTCAACGAGATCACTAACAAGAGGACTAGCCTCCTCAAGAGTAACACAATCCCATAGTGCCCTAGTGGGTGGATTAGGAGGAGGTGGATCAATACCATCATCAAAATATTCCTCAAGTAACAAAACATCATCAACTAAAGTAGATTGAGTAGGTTGTGATGAAGAAGAAGTGTAAGGAGGATCTATCTATGTGAAGGACTCAACAAACTGAACATCACAATGAAAATGAACCTATCATGTGTTAGGATCAAACAATCTATATGCCTTCACATCCTCACAATAGCCAACAAAAATGAATCATTGACTCTTCTCCATTGATTTACATAGACCATCCGAAATGAATTTCCAAGCCTCACTACTGAATATTCTAAAGAAGGATACATTAGGCTTGAAATGGGACCAAGCCTCCTCAGGAGTCATATTCCACACTACCTTGTGGGGCATACGGTTCTGAATATAATTGACACAATTGATAGCTTCAGCCCAAAATGTTGGAGCCATTAGCCTAGACTAAATCATATAATTGGCCATCTCCCTAAGATTCCTATTCTTTCTCTCCACCACACCATTCTGTTGAGGAGTATAAGGAACTATGTTTGATGAATAATACCATCCTCACTACAAATCTCATGAAATGTTTGATTGGCATACTCCCCCATTATCTGTGTGTATCCATTGAAGAAAAAAACTTTATTTCTTCTCCAAAATTTTTTTGAAGGTTTTGAAGATGGTGAGAACCTCACCCTTGAGCTTCAGAAAGTAGACCCATGTGCATCGGGAAAAATCATCAATGAAAGTAAGCACATACTTAGCCCCTAAAAAAGGATTTGGGAATAACATGAGATCACTATGAACCAACTCAAGGGGTGTGGTTGCACATGTAGCTTAACCCTTAGGAAAAGGATCCTTATATTTCTTTCCAAGAACACAACCTTGACAATCTCCATCTATGCAAGTGATCTTAGGAAGACCAACCACTAAGTTATGTGTGTGCATCTGCTAAAGATATCTATAGTTCAAGTGCCCAAATCTTTCATGCCAAAGTTTGCTCATTGAATCAACATGAGCAGCAAAACATGAACCTAATGAAGACTCAAAGCCATCAAACCAATACAAATGGTTCACATGATCAACTATCCTTGTAGAAACAACCTTCTCAAGATCCTATAGTTGTCTAATAGTCACATTATGTGGAGTAAACTCAACTGACTTCCCATCTCCAAAATGAAAATTTTGATATATGGAAAGTAGATTCGCTGAAATATCAGGAACAAGAAGAAAATCCTCAATGCACCAATCTAGCATCTAAATGGATCTTGTCCCTAAAATTAGAATCTATAAAGAGTTCCCAATTGTAATCTGAGAAGTAGAAGTATGAACAATGGAATCAAGAAGATCACATGAATTGGTCATGTGATGTGAAGCACCTAAATCAAGAATCCAACTATCAGAAGATAAATGAATGGACTGTGTTGAAAGAGCTTTCGCTTTTCCCATGGAAGAAGGCTTAGGTACTAAAATGTTGTGTTTCCTTATAGCTTCCTCCACAGTCTCAAGTCTCTTGAAACAATGTGCATTATTATGCCCAGTTTTTCCACAAAATGAACAAGGATCTCCTTTCTTTTTCTTGTACTTGGAAGAAGAATATCTAGAGGTAGAAGAAGAAGGAGATGGAGTGGACTTATGATTGGTCTTTGGCTTCAATTTGGAGGGAGTCTCACTACCTAAAGATATTTTTTTTTTTGGCTTCTTATTCTTTCCTTTACCCTTGGATTATTGAGACATTAGAGAATGATTCTTAAAACTAGGTAGTGCATCCAACTGAATCAATTTTGCCTCCTTCGTAGAAAGACACTCACAAAAAAATTCAAATGAAGGCATTTTATAATCTTTCCCCATGGCATCCATAGTTGAATAGAAAGTAGAAGAGAACACTTGATAAGGACCTCTTAACTTAGATGGAATCAATAAGATACATTCATTGCTAGATTTATCATGCCCACATCCTTTTAATTATGACAAAATCAACTTGAATTGTGTAAGAAAATCCTAAATTGAAGAAAATGCATTTAGATCTCCTTGAAGTTGCAAGACTCTAAACTGATTGACTTTACTATATAATTCTTCAAGATTATCCCAAACATTCTTAGGTGTTTTACGCTTCGCAATCTGAAACAAGTTATCAAATACATGTAAGCCAATGAGCCCTTTTGCTTCATCCATTTTACATCTATAGGTAAATTTTACATATTCCCTTGTGAATTCAGGTTTTTCTACATCTAACATTGGCCATAGACACTTAGATTGTAATAATTGAGTCATTTTTAGCTTCCATGTATGATAATTATGTGGAGTGAGTGGTTCAATTTTCCTTAGATCTTCCATATTGGAAAAAATAATGTAATAAGAGAAAAAAGACAATGTGGCACTTAAATTTTGTCTTTCACCTCCCCAAATGATATTAAAATTGAATTTGCAACCCTCCAATAAATTACAATGAAGAAATTTTGCAATTTGTACAAGTGACAAGCTTAAATCAATTGTTTATAACACACAGTGATTTTTACAATTTTCAAGAAAAAATACTTGTCAAAACTAAAAATATAGGTTTTAAATAGGTTCCTTGTGATTTTATGAGCAATTTGAAAAAAAAAATTCTAAATTTCAAATTCGTATGCGAAAGTTATGCCAATTACAAGTAATAAATGCACCTATACCTTTGGGCTAAAAAAATAGTTAAAATGGAAAAATCTACAAAAATAACCTGTGCCACTGTGAAGTTCATCAACCACCTTTCTGATGATATCTCGTTTGTAAAAATCTGACATCGTAGCAAAAAGTTATGCAAAATTTAAAAAAAGCCCTAGAAGAGGGACTTTGAACACTAAATAGGTGCAAAATTAACACTAACCAAGTGCAAAAAAATTGCCCCCCAAGGGCTAGCCCCTAGTCACTACATGGCCTCATCAGCAGCTAACTACTCAGAAATCTAGCGGTTTAGGTGAAACCACTAGAAGTTTGGAAGTGGGTCACAACAAATGTTGTGGTTAAGAGACTTGGAGTTATAGTCGTCGTTGTTGGCGGCTTAAGCCACTTGGCAGCTAACCGCAATCAACCCACAAGTGTCAACCAAAATATTTCGGTAAAGTAACACCACCGACTAAGAGTTGATCAGTGGAAAGCCAGCAGGTGAATAAGCTGATAGAGCCTGTCATAGTCTCCAGTATGGTGGGGTCGATGACCGACCAAGTCTGACCAGTCTAATAGACCTACAATTAAATGTTGCAGAAAAATATTCCACCCAAAAAAATAAGAATATGTGCCCAATAAATATTCCTTTTAAAAAAAAAAATTCCCAAAAAATTTTTAATTGCAAAAATAAATAATATAATTTTATTTTTTTTATTTTGTCAACGGACCAAATTGGTTGATTGTGGGATGGATGTATGGCTGCCCTATAAAAAAAAAATTCCTCAAAATAACTTCCACCAAATATAGGCAAATTTTATGTCAAAATTCATGCAATTGACCACCTAGACACAATGGCAAGGTTATTTTTTGCCAAAAAAGCTCCTATAAAAAGTTGTTCACCAAATCTGAACTTCAAACCCTTGTTTGCCAAATTTGCAAATGGTAACCAAATTGAGTGAAACAAAAGCCAAATATGACTTTTTTGAGCCTCCTAGACACAATGGAACAACCAAAAATGTTGTCACTATAGCCAAAAGTGCTATAATCACCAAATCTCACCAAAAAACATACATGCAATATAGGATTAACAAAACTTTCCCTTTCTGATTCTCAACATCGTATTGAAACGCAAGAGAAGAGAATACAAGAATTTGCAAGGTCAAAAAAGAAACTCAAATCACAATAGAAAACTTGATGGCAGAAACTCTCTAATAAAAAGGAAGGGAATTTCAAGATTTAAAGCTCTGATACCATGTTGAAGTGAGGAACCAAGATCTTCAATCTACAACACCAAATAACCTCCACAAGAAATAGAGAGAAGCAACAATGAAATATGCTATTCCACCAAACAAGAATTACAATATGATCAATATGCAATACAATATGCTCTATAAAATATGTAAGAGATGTCTTGCTTATAAAGGAAAGGGTGAGAGATAGAATTATACAAGATCATGACAAGTGTCTTAATCCTATCACATGAGACAACTAACTCATAACTACCTAGGATAATGTAAAGTCTAGATAAGACAACTAAGACTTCTAGAAGAAAACTTATATCCTAAGTAAACATAATCATGTGAACTAAGTCCCCTAAGTCCCTAGTAAAAAATTAACTAGGTACAATACTTTACTCACACCAACAATGATGAAGTTAGTTTACTTAGTTTCCAAGTGCTTTTGAGAAAATTTGAATAAAAGAGAGTTTAGTGTGACAGAGTGGTGTTCAGTGTTTTGCTTTGCATTTCTTGATGGCTGAAGATATGCTCATGAGGTTTATACATGATGATCAAAGGTATTCAGAGGTGTTATATCTATATTTTTAGGTTTTGGATCATTCTACAATAGAAGATATGTTTGATAGTATGTTTGTCTGGTAAAACAAGGTGTATGGGAGAAATGAGATTGCTTCGTATTTCTCTACAGTGAAGGCTTTGGTGTTGTAGATTTGGGAATGTGATTATATTGTTTTTATCTACCTTCCCTTAAATTTTTAGGTTTTTAATTATTACATAAAAAATTTGGTGTGTTGGATGTCTGTGCCAGTATGTTTCATTACATAGAATGAAAGTGTTCTTGAGTTTTAGGTGGTTGCAGTAGCTGTGCAGAATATTCTGATGGTGTTGGAGTATTTTGAGATGTTGTATGGATGTTGTGGAGTATTTTGTGTGGTTTGCAATATTTTTATAGACATTGAGAGGTGTGTTTGGTGTCACTTGTTAGTGTTAGTACAGGTTTGGTTGACCTAGCATGCTAGCGCTAATTGTAGAGGATAATTGTTTTTTGAGGAAGTGTTGAGAAGCATGTCAGTGTAAATTTGGGTCCTAGTTAAGTAGTGGCATGGTTTGGATTCACTTCTTTATATTGTGGAAGTGTTTGATGTCGACCTATTTGATGTTGCATGGTTGAGGTGTATACATTTCCTTAAGGTCGGCCTAATTGAGATTGTTTTAGGTTGTGGAGGGTATATATGCAAGAATAATCATTGCATGGATGAAGAGTAGAGAGTGTTTCATGAAAAAGATGTGAAAGTGATCAAGTGTGTCAATCTGAGTGTGATCCTTAATGCCTATGACTTCCTAATATAGTGAGTAGAAGGTGTCTACATTTTAGTCTCTTTGATGAGTTGTTTGTGCTTTAGTGGAACTCTACCTTCAACATATGAGAGATGCATTGTTAGTAGTTTAAATTGGTAGTGATCCAACCCTTCTTCTATTATTCTTTCTTTTGGACAAGGAGTCTTTTTGGAATTGAGCCACCAGTAGTGAGTCTTTATTTATCTTTCTAGTCAATGATCCCTTGGTAGTGAGCCTTATTGTATTTGGTGTTGCGATTCATATATTAGTGAGCTAATCCTCACCGTGGTTTTTCCCTTCTTGGGCTTTCCACATAAATCTGGTGTTTTTATGTGTTTGGATGTGTGTGCATTATTGTTTTAGATGTTACATTTTGTTAATGCATGTTAAGGGTTTAATGGTGGATAAGGGTTTAAGGGCTAAAGCAGATTTGAATTTTAATGAGGGTTTTTTGATGTTTTGAAGTATACAATTGATTCACCCCCCTCTTAGTCAATATCAAATTTTTGGTTCCTAGGAAGAAGCTTAACTGCTTGAGGTAGATCAAAACGGTGCATAGGAAAGGTTTCAAAGCCCTCTTGTTTGATGGAACAAATTTTACCTACTAGAAAGCTAGGATGGAGTCTTTCTTAGTCTCCCTTGGATTTGGAGTTTGGCAGTCTACAAAAAAGGTTAGACTATGCCTGCAAATGGTCCAAAAATTGATGATGAGATCAAGGATTATGAAAATAATGGAAAAGAAATGAATGTAATCCTAAGTGGTCTTTTTGATTCATAACTTGTGAAATTTATGAGCTACAAGTCTGCTAAAGATATCTAGACAAAGTTGGAAGGAATCTATGAAGGATATGACAAGGTCAAACAAGTGAAGATTCAAATCTACAAAGCTAAATTTGAAACCCTAAGGATGTCTTAGGATGAAGACATTACTGCCTACATGCTCATATTTTATGAAGTTTTTAATGCCATCAATGGTCTTGGTGGAAAGTTGGATGAAAATGAAGTGGTCAAAAAGGTACTAAGAACTCTTCCTAAAGCTTATAGTCATAAAAAGTTTTTGCTATTGAGGAAGCTCACAATTTGGATAATTATTCTAGAGATCAATTTTTTGGTGCTTTAACTTCTTTTGAAATGAGAGAATTTGGTCAAGATACTACAAACAAAGAAACTTCTTTTAAAGTTTGCAAAGTGGAAAAGGATGATGGATTATATCCAGATGATCTTGATGAGGTGGAAGAAAACTTTGTGAGGAGATTGAAAAAGGGTACTCAAAAATACAGAGGTAAGATACCTTTCAAATTTTTCAATTGTGGAAAGATAGGTTATTATGCATCTAAATATCTAAATCTAAATGTCTAATCAAAGTTACTAATGACAAACAAAAGGATCATAAGGGTAAATTTGTCAAGAAAAGTTATTATGTTGAAAAGGAAAATGGTGTATATGACGATGAGGAATAAGATTATTTGGATGAAGTGATGAATGCTTGTTCATGGCTTTAAATGTTGGAAGTAATTCTACTAATCTTGAAAGATTTGTGAAGGAAATTACTTCATAAGCAATTCAAAAAATTGAAGGAACTATGTTGACTACTTTTCATGCTAAAGAGGAGATGAATTATTGGATCATTGATAGTAGATGCTCAAATCATATGACAGGTGATAAGAGTAAGTTTGTTAAGATTGAAAAGTATGATGGTGGTCTTGTTAAGTTTGGTGATGATACATCTCCTAAGATTTGTGGAAAAGGTTTGATTTGATTTGATGGAAATCATAATATAGATAATGTTATTTCTATCAAGGGCCTCCAGCATAATATTCTAAGTGTAGGAAAAATGTGTAGCAAAGGATATAATCTTGTATTTCAGAATAGTGGTTGTGAAATCAGAAAAGGAAGCTCTATTATTCTAGTTTTTGTTGGAACAAGGACAAGAGATAATGTCTATCAACTCAAAGGTAGTGGTGCAAAGTGTGTTATGTCTCAAACTAATGAAATTTGGCTATGGCATAGAAGAATGGGTCGCATTAATTTTGATAGCCTAATAAGGATAAGTTCTACTAATGTTGTGAGGGATTTGTAAAATATTACAAAGCCTATCAATGCAATCTACAAAGAATTTCAAGTTGTAAATCAAACAAAGACAAGATTCAAGACAAAGGAATATTCCACCATAGGTCCCTTAGAGTTAGTGCATACAAATCTATGTGGACCTACTAGAATTAGAATCTCATGTGGTGATAGGTATTTCATGTTATTAGTTGATGATTATTCTAGAATGGCTTGGGTTACATTACTCAAAGAAAAATTAGAATCTCTAGACAAGTTTAAAGCATTCAAGGACATTGTTGAAAATGAAATGAATCTGAAATTCAAATGCTTGAGATCCAATAGAGGCGGTGATTACTTCAAATGATTTTAACAAATTTTGTGAAGATCATGGAATAAGGAGCCATTGATCAGCCCCTAGAACTCCTCAATAGAATGGAGTTGTGGAAACGAAAAATATAACAGTTTAGGAAGCAACTAGGGCAATGATGAAGGAAGCTAATATTTTGGATATCTATTGGAGAGAAAAAATTCATACTAAAGCCTACATTCTTAAAGAATTCAAGCAAGAGAAAATAGTTCAAAGACTCCATATGAGTTATGCAAGGCCTACCAATGCTACAACAAAATCTTGAAGAAGATTGTTGAGAGTGCAAGTGTCAAAGTGGATGAAGAACCACATTAAAGTTCAATACTGATAAAAGGATATGTATATGATGAATCCCCTTGTAGTGAAGAATAAAAGGTTGAAGATAAAGGAAAAGAGTTGGTAGTTGAAGAGGAAGAAGCTCCAGAAAAGAATCCTAAGACTCCTAAGTATGTGTAGAAGAATCATTCAGAAGATCAATAAGAGAAAAGGTGTGCTGAAAAGAAAAAAAGCTACTATGATAGAAGAAAAAGTAATTTTTTGTTTAATTTTTGAGGTGGAACCAAAAATAGTGATTGAGGCATGCAAAGATGAGAATTGGATAAAAGAAATGAAGGAAGAGTTAGAGAAAATAGAGAAGAATCTAACTTGGGAATTATTTCCAAGACCATAAAATAAGAATGTAATTGGTACTAAGTGGTTATTCTGAAACAAGTTGAATGAATATGGAAATGTGGTTAGAAACAAGGCTAGAGTTGTGTGTAAGGATTACTCATTAGTTGAAGGTATACCTTTTGAGGAAAAATTCTCTCCGATTGCAAGAATGGAAGCTATCAAGATGTTTCTATCTTTTGCAGCACATAAAGATTTCAAAGTATATCAAATGGATGTGAAGTTTGCATTCTTGAATCGTGAGTTAGATGAAGAGGTATACATTGAATAACCAAAAGGTTTTTAGTTGTCAAAAGATGCAAATATGGTTTGTAGGTTGAAGAAAGCATTGTATGGACTAGAGCAAGCTTCCAGATCTTGGTATGCAAGATTATATAAGTACTTGTAGCAAGGATCCAGAAAAGGTACTACATGTAGCAATTTATATTTCAAATTTGAAGGAGAAAAAATCTTAATTGTGGTGGTATATGTTGATGACATAATCTTCAGAGGAAATGAAGGAATGTGCAAAAGGTTTGCAGAGGAAATGCAGAAAGAAACTTTGAAATATCAATGTGTGGGAAGATGAATTTCTTCCTTGGTTTACAAATCAGTCAATCAAAGAAAGGTATATTCATATCACAATCCAAGTATTTTAAGAAATTGTTGAAGAAGTTTAGAATGGATTACTCTAAATTGGTATGTAATCCTATGGTTACTGGTTGTAAGTTGAGCAAGAATAATGAATCTCCTAAGACAGAACAACGCAAGTATAGATCAATGATTGGTGGATTATTATACCTTACTGCTACTAGATCGGATATCATGTATTCAATTTGTCTTGTGGCTATATTTCAAGAAGTTATCAGAGAATCTCATTTTGTAATAATGAAAAGGATATTCAGATATTTGAAGGGAAATCTAGATTATGGATTTTCATATCCAAGGATACTAATTTCTCCTTGAGTGCATATACAGATGTAGATTGGGTTGGATATGCAAATAATAGGAAAAGTACAAGTGGTGGTGCTTTCTTTCTTGGAAGCAGGTTGGTTTAATGGCTAACTAAGAAGCAGGATTTAGTGTCATTATCTACTGCAAAAGCATAATATATTGCAGCAACATCATGTTGTACAAAGGTGTTGTGGATGAAGCAAATATTGAAGGATATCAGAGTTTCATACGATGAACCTTTTCCTATCATGTGTGAAAATACATGTGTAATCAATATTTCAAAGAATTTGATAATGCATTTAAGAACAAAACATATCTCAATCTAGTATCACTTCTTGAGAGAGAAAGTTGTAGAAAATGAGATGAAGTTGGAGTATGTGCTTACTAAGGATTAGGTTGTTGATATTTTCACAAAGGCTCTTCCAAAAGATACTTTTGAGTATCTCTGGGAGAAGTTAGGGGTTATTTCCCCTCCTTTCAACTAGATGCATAAGTTTGTGAATCTATCTATGAAGCATTTCAAGGTACATTCTTTGTCTTGGACTAATGTTGAAGGCTACCTCTCAGGGGGAGTAGGTAGTAGTGGTTGCTAGATGGTGCAGTCATATGGAGCATATTGTGTGATCCTAAGGGGAGTATACAAAAAAGAGAGTGCAAAAGAATGAGTGTAGTTGCTTGTAAGTGGTGTATGCAGGTGTTTTGAATGTTGTCAAAGGGGGAGAGCAAATGAATTCAATACAGAAAAAGAGTTGGATGAGTCTATCGCCCTTTGAAATTTATGTCAAAGGGGAAAAGAGTTAAAGTGATTAAAAAACCATAAGAGAATCTAAAAAACATGGAGAGGGTTGTAGAAGAAAATATGGTCTAAAGACCATAGGGGGAGAGAGTATGAAAAGTATTATCTAAGGAGAAAATAAGGAGAGTGATCTAGAAGAGTAGGTGTTGCTAGTGTTGTAGGAGAAGAAGTTTTTGAAGAGTAAAAAGTTGTCTATGTCACCTGGGGAGTACTAATTTTTGTAGTGTTGTTGTTTTTTGCTTTTGTTATTGGTGTTTTTCATAAAATAGGTGTTGGGCCATCAATCACAAAGGGGGAGATTTTTTTAAGTTTGAAGATGTTTGGAAGCTTGAGTTGATTGTGAGTTGCTTGGGTGTTGTCATTGATGTTAACCCCATGTATGAAGAGAGTGTTGGAATTTTTTTGGTGTTGATAATGTTAACCCTTAGAATTGGAGTTGTTGGAATTTGGAGTTGTTGGTATTGATGTCAACACAATGTTGTTGGTGTTGTCACTAATGTCTTAATTTAGTATAGTTGCAAAGGTTTTTGGTTTGACTTGTGTTTGAGGAGATTGTTGTAGTTGAAAAGTGTTGCATGTTGCATATGTTGTAGCTGTTTTGCATAGTTTTTATTAATGTTGATGATGAAGTTAGTTCACTTGGTTTTCAAGTGCTTTTGACAAAATTTGAATAAAAGAGAGTTTAGTGTGATAGAGTAGTGTTCAGTGTTTTGATCTACATTTCTTCATTGCTAAATATATGCTCATTTGGTTTGGACATGATCACTAGAGGTATTCAAAGGTGTCATATCTAGAGTTTTAGGTTAGGTATTGTTCTATAGTATAATATATTTTTGATAGTATGTCTAGGAGAAATGAGATTGCTCCACATTTCTCCATAGTGAAGGCTTTGGTGTTTTTGATATGGGAATGTTCTTATATTTCTTTTGTCTACCTTCCATTGAAGTTTTAGGTTTTTAGTTGTTCCATAAAGTTATATGTTGTGTTGGATGTTTGTGTGAGTATATTTGGTTGCACAGAATGAAGGTGTTCTTGAGTTTCAAGTGGTTGCAGTAACTGTGCAAAATATTTTGATGGTGTTGGAGCATTCTAAGATGATGTATGGATGTTATGGAGTATTTTTTTGTGGTCTAGAAGATGTTTCTAGAACTTGAGATGTGTGTTTGGTGTCACTTTTTAGTGTTAGTATAGGTTTGGCCGACTTGGTGTGCTTGCGCTAATTGTGAAGGATAATTGTTGTTTGAGGAAGTGTTGAGAAGCATGCTAGTGTATATTTGGGTCCCAATTAAGTAGTGGCATGGTTTGGATTCACTTATTTATATTGTGGAAGTGTTTGGTTCCAACCTATTTGATGTTGTACGGTTGAGGTGTATATGTTTCCTTAAGGTTGACCTAATTGAGATTGATTTAGGTCACAAAAGGTATATATGAAAAAAGAATTGTTGTATGGATGAAGAGTAGAGAGTGTGTGATGTAAAATATGCGAAAGTGATCAAGTGTGTTGATTTGAGTGTGAGCCTTAATTCTTATGAATTCCTAATGTAGTGAGCAGAAGATGTCTACATTTCAATCTGTTTCATGAGTTGTTTTTGCTTCAATGGAATTATACCTTCATCGTATGAGAGATACATTGTTAGAAATTTAAATTGGTAGTGAGTCACCCCTTCTTCTGTTCTTCTTTATTTTGGATAGTGAGGGAGTCTTTGTGGCAGTGAACCTTTCTTTATCTTTCTGGGCAGTGATCCCTTGGAAGTGAGCCTTATTGTATTAGGTGTTGTAATTCATATATTAGCGAGCTAATCCTCACTGTGGTTTTTCCCTTCTTGGATTTTCCATGTAAACCTAGTGTTTTTATGTGTTTGGGTGTGTTTGCATTACTGCTTTACATGTTTACATTTTGTTAATGCATGTTAAGGGTTTATTGGTGGATAAGGATTTAAGGGCTAATGCAAATATGAATGTTAATGAGGATTTTTGATGGTTTAAAGTATATAACTAATTCACCCACCTCTTAGTTGTCCTATGCATCTAGCAATATTAACTTCATTCTCATTTCCAATATCGGTAATCATGGGACTTACATGATTCTAATGATCCATAGGTTGATATGGCAATAAAATTTGGGATGAGTTCATCATGCCTGGGATTGGATTCATTAATGGTGTTTGGTTGACCAATACATTGTTTATAGATGAAATATGATTAAACATGCTAGGAAAACATAGTGATGGTAATGATCTAGATGGATTACCTATTTGTGGATCCATTTTCTAGGAAAAGATGATGAATTCACTGTATATATTTTCTAGGGTATTCCAACTTTCCTCAAGTACCATTCTCAAAAATAAGCTAGTTAAGGGATATAATGACTTAAAATATGTTTGGATAGAATTTTCCTCATTCATAAGATACAGCTCATCTAACCTCTTATAATTCTTATGGAATTGGGTGTAGATATTTATAGGTTCATTAGGTTCTTTTCTACATGATACAAATTGATGGTACAAGATTGTAGGGTTTGTATAAACTTTGAACTAGTTTACAAATTTGCTCTCTCAGTGTCTCTATTCTATGATTGTTCCTATGGGGAGATTCAGATGCTAGTTATAAGTGAATTCACCTAATAAATAAGGAAACAACTTGTAAACTACATTTTTATGTCCAATTTGGGCTCTATTGCAGATTTCTTTAAAATTTCTTATATGATCCTATACAATTTTAGATTCTCTATATATGAATTTAGTGTAGAAATTTTCAAGATTCGTGGATAATTCACATAATGGTCCTCTAATATTCCAGTGAGAACTCTCATTTTCTGTAAAATAAGCCATCCTAAGTGGTGGGGGTGCAACAATTGTTATGACTCAAGGTGGGGTTGGACTCACGGATAGGGGTTACAAACTAGGGTTTTTTTGTATTTCTATAGAATTTGAAGTTTCTCTTTTTCTCTTCCCTTTATCACTACTCTACTTTTAGTGTTGGGATAACTCCAAGAGATCTCCCTTATTAGGGGTAGATCTAAGAAATCTTATGGACCTTTCTAGAGAAAAGGAAATAATATTTTCTAGTTTTCCTAAATTAAGGGGCCCTCCTTCTAGTACCAATTCTAGTGATGTTGGTTTTAACACTACCAATTGTTGAGTAACAATAAATCACTACTCCTCTCGAAAAGAAAGGATTCCTACTCCAAGGTTCCTTTTAGGTTAGGTCTTAACTGTGATGAATATCTTAGTGGTTCATGTAAACCTGTTTAACAAGGGGCTAGAGTGATTAATATATTCCAAAAAACATCTTGAAGACATGCGATATCAAATAAAGACATATACTTCTCAAAATTCAAGATCAATTACATGTGGTTACATCATTTCTTTATAATATCTACATAATTATTGTGCTCTTTTAAGGATTCAAAGCACCATAAAATAAATAGCAAAAGATTAAGGTGGAGATAGAATTTAAGAATAAATTAAATTGAATGGACAAAGATAAATCTCATTTTATCTATCAATTCTGAAACAGTTAAGAAAAATCAAGGAAACCAATATAATCATAATTAGTATTCACTCAAATATTAATAATGTTGATGCAATCATCAAAGGGAAATTATAATTTTAATATTTTTAAGCTACATCAAATCAAATCACCATAAAGCATGCACAGATTTGAGATATGACCCTATTCAACATCACTATAAGAAGATTGTTTTCACTAATTTTTTCACTTCAGATAAATAAAATAGGCATACCATCACCAATGATCAAAACCCATACACATGCAACAATTGTAACCCTTCAATATTTTATAAAATGAATCACAAAGTGTAGTAGGAAAATATACACTGAAATTATATTAGTTCCTTCCAAACAAAATAATTTCTCATCCTTAACAATTTCCAAATACCAAAAATATATAGGAACCATGCATTCCATATCTTTTGGATCTAAAAAATTTAATTGAGAGTTCAACTTGGGTGATCAACACTTATTTAGAAATAGACCTAACTAAAATTAAGAACTAACTCTTGAACTAGAGTCTAACTTAAAACTCAATGCCAAATTGGTACTTTACCATCTCAAATGTTGATTTATTACAAAATTGATCAAAATAAATAAATTTTATATTATTTTATCACTTATCACTAGGAAATATTTCTAGAAAATAATTAATGACTTCATTCATTGTGTCCATAGTGGGCCCCTTATGATATTTTAATTCTATCCTTTAATAAAATGCAAATTTCTCCAAATTTTCTTGCAATTCATTGAAGGCAAAAAGCAATTCATATAAACTCTAAAGATCTCCCTTCGAGTCATCATATGGTCAAGGGTTATTTGATTCAGTTGATCATGTAGAGACTTCTCAAATTCCCTAATCATCTTGTTCAAAAAATTCACTATGGAAGGAGTTTCATAAAAAGTGTATCCTAAACCTTCCACAAAGTGCTCTACTTTTACCATTTCCTTTTTAGATAGGCCTCTATTATTGTTCAGCTTCTGTTTGCACTTATTCAAAATCTTAATCATCAATTATCCCACTTTCAACCATTCTTTTTGTTGGCATATGGCTCTGAGAGATCGTTTTTGGCTACTTGTGTTGTCATTGATGGCAACTAGAGTCAGCAGTATGATCTACAGTATTAGCATTGTTTATACCGGCAGGGAACTTAAGATTCTATATTCTACCGATAGTATGTATGAAGAACAGGAAATTTGGTTGGCAAGTTGATTTGATCACTTTACCGGATATTTATTTCGTGGTGTGGATCTCTAGGAAATCTTTCTTAGCATTTACACTATCCTCTTATGAGTTTTGTGGTATACTATTAATTCAGAGTTTGAGTTAAGAGATTCGGTAGCATGATTCATGGTTTATTTTCCATTGTGGCCGACATGTTTCATATGGTGTTTCGTGGATCTATGAGGAATATGTATTTTGTTATCTCTTATGTTTGGAACTTTATTTTGGGTCCCTACTAAAGTCTAGCCGACCTGTGTGGGTACGCTTCAATTCTAATTAGAGATTTGAGCCAACATAAGCATAAATATTATATCTTATTGTGAGGCTAACATACTTTGATTTTCTAATTAGTGGGTATATAAAGGAGATCGGTAAATCATTTTGATATAGATAGTGAGTGTGTGACACATGCAATTCATGGTGGTAGATATAATGTAATAGTAAAGGTGTATCAAGGAGAGAGAGAAAAGATCAGATCAATTGTTTCAGGGCAGAATAGTTTTGGTATGTTAAGCAATGCAGAGCAGAGCAAGCATAGCAGAAGTGCAATCCGGTCAAGAGATCTGGAATCTGATCTTGAGCTTCATTGGAACTGAATCCAAGCATTTGTGATGTTGTACTCTCAATTCAAATTTTGTTGTAAACTTTATTATACTTGTAAGGCAGTGAGTCTCTTTCTTCTAAGTAGTGAGCTCTAGGCAGTGCGCCTGAATGAAAGTGCATTCCCCTCTTTTATTTACTTTTAATAGAGTAAACATTGTGGATTAATCTCCACCGTGGTTTTTTCCCTAACAAGGTTTCCACATAAAAATATTTGGTGTCATGGTGTTCTCTAATATGTTTTGCATGTTTTCATCTGTTATGTGTTGGAAATTCTATATGAAGTTGTATTATTGTTGTTGATAGTTTTAGATATATTTTGTAAATCAAAATCCTTGAACACTAATTCACCCCCCCTCTCACACTAATTCACCCCCCCTCTCAGCATTCCCAGTGTCCAACAATTGGTTTCAGAGCAGGTTCCTCTTTAGAAGTTTAACAACTTGAGGTGAATCTTGAATCTCAATGGACATTGGTGGTCTTCAACAACAACTTATGGTGGCACTTGATGATCTTGATCAATCTAAAGCATAGGTCATGGAACTAAAATAAAATCTTGCAAATATTGACAAATTCATTCAATCATTGAAGGATAAGATAAACGGGTCAAGGGAAAAGAGGAAGGAGTTGTGTGATCAGTTGAAGCAAAAAGAAAGAAAAGGTCCATCTGAATCAAACCCTAAAAGAAATAACAGAAGAATGTGAAAAGCTAGCAAAGGAAAATGCAGCCCTAAAATTTGAAACAGAATCTATGGCAATGAAGTTAACCAAAGAGATTGAACAAAGGAAGAATAATGAGGAGAATATTTCCTAGTCCCTGAAAGAAAAATCTGAAGAATGCAACAGAATTAACATTAGAACCATTCATTTGGAGGAAGAACTGCAACAATCCAGAAACTATGAACATGAGATTGAGAGACAGGTAGTTACTCTTGGAAATGAGCTTGCTACAACAAATGAATTCAAAGAAAAGTTCAAGATAAGTTCAGGATAAGTTCTACTAAGCTTGATGAGATAACCAAAATTCAAAAGAATACGAATGACAAGCGAGGTCTCGGCTATGAGAAGGGTGAGAGCTTTGGATCTAAAAAAAAGAACCCTAAAAAGAAGAAATCTGGTAAGGCAACCTAATTCTCAAAGATTTAATGGATATTGCTTTTCTTGTAACAAATTTGGACATATAGCTTCTTAGTGTAGAAGAAGGATAACCATAGTACTCCATCATTTTTTGGTCAATGTTTCAAATGCAAGAAGTTTGGTCATAAGGCATTAGAATGCAGAAGTATGCCTACCAATACAAGTAACATTAAATGCTATACTTGTGGAAGATTTGGACATATTTCTAATCAATGCAAGTTAGGAGGAAATCAGTGGAATGGCTAGTATATACAGAATGGTCTGGTATGTTTTCATTGTAACAATCTTGGACACCTTGCAAGATTTTATAGGAATAGAAACATGAATAAAAGAGGTCTAGTTTATCAAGGAAGAAATTCACAGAAAGACAACAAAGGAAAATAAAAATCATATGTGGAAGAGATAAGAGATTAGATGAAGAAAACATGGGTGAAGAAAAGTGAATTTGATGAAGGAAACAAGGTTGTACCAGAAGCCCCCTCTGATAACTATTCCAATAATTGATATCAGGCCAGTGGCCTAGGGGGAGCTTTTCATGAAAATATTTTGTACCCCTGAGTATAATAGACACCAAATTGTAGGATGTCATTCAGTCATTGTGTTATTCATTAATGAATGCATTAGCAATCATATGTTTAATTGGTTGGACAGGTATAGGTCCGTAGATGAATTCTTCGCTTGATGTTTGAGTTTACAGAGTGACCAGAACTTCTAGGGAAACGCATTTAATGCCATGGAAAGTAAACTAAGTAAAGTTATAACAGGGCATTTGGAACCCTAATTGGTCACCATGCATGGAAGGAGAACAATTTGAGAGCATTTTCTACAAAATCTCAAAGGTGTGAAAGGTGATTCTTGTAATGAATTTTTAGGTATTTTTGTTGATCATTGATTTCATATCTATTTTTGTGAATGGTAGAACTTTTTTTGGGGTGAAATATAAAGTGAATCAAAGGAACTGTAACTCTAGATGAGTATAGCAATAAAAATATTAGGGATGAAAGAAATTTGTTGTCGCTCACTGATTTTAGGAGGCTTAAAGGATCTAAGCATAAGAATTTGGATATATGGAACGAATATCCCCATTTCGTCAATGTAGAGGTGATTCAATTTGTTCTGAACAAATTGGACAGTGATATCCTCACTCTAGAAAAACCTTATCAAATTTCTAAGGATGTGATTAGAAATCTAACGGGAGTGTGCAATATTGGTGATATATTGAAGAAGTCGATTCACAATATTGAGTTTGAAGCCCTAACCCGAATAAGGGGAGATCAGAGGGCTCTGATAGTTGCATCAATTAAAGATCCTTTGACAAGGTATGTGGCACATGGAATCTCATATAAGATCTACTTCAAAAATTGAGAAGGATCAACCTCAGCAGGTGTTGCATATATCACTCATAAAATTATAATTAAAAATGAAGATTTTGACCTATGTAGTCTGATAAAGGATCAACTAATGGAGAATGTTCAATTAATGAAGGATATTGACTACCCTTTTAGGTTTGGTACTCTGGAAATATGTATTATGATATATTTTCTAAACTATTTTCCTATGAAGGACAATGTAGTGTGGAAAGAAAATATGTCGGTCTGTAAACAAATTTTCAATCATTATAACTCTTTTGAAAATTGTGAACAAGTGTATGAAAGCTTCTTTAGAAAAGTGTTAGAAAGGTTCGAGGAAAGGGTTATCCCTATCCCAATAAAGATAACTGAAGTTGGATCATCCTCCAGAAAGGCACAAAAAAAGAAAAAGAGAGGAAGAGATATGGGTGGTGTCACACCTCTAGTACCCAAGTTAGCAAAGATTGAAGAAAAAGGGAAAGCACAATTAGTTGTGGATGTAGAGAATGAAGTCTCTAAAGAAATTGCTCCAAAATATCAATCAAAACCAGTTGAACCGGTTATGGAAATTGCAGAAGACAATGATGAAGAAGGTGCTCTATTCAAGACAAAGATAGTGCAAATCATTCAGGATGTGGATGGTATGCAAAAGATATCAAACATATGGTTAAATGGACCATCTTATGAGCAGGATGTCATTGAAAACACTTTGGAATGATACTTTGATGATAATAATATTGAGTTGGAAATTCTGTTGTATGTTCTCCCAAAAGAACTAATTGACTGTGTCAAGGAAGATATGGAATTTGTGCCTCTGGACAGAAAAGAGGAGGAAATAATTCCTCATTTGAAGATGCAATTTAGGCTATCTCTTTCCAAGTTGAAGAAGAAAATGAATGATTTGAGACAGTGTATTGATTTGAGCAATAAGGTATTCAATTACTGCCTTAAGTAGCCTCATGTGGTAGGAAAGTACAAAGATAAGTTGGAGGAAATCAAAAAAGAGCTTGTCAGAACTAGACAAGATTACAGTATGTCTTTAGACAAGAATGGAGATGTTAAGAAGAAGATTCATGCTCTGCAAGTTGAGTACAAAGGTCCACTCTGCCAAGAATACTCTTATTGATGCCTTCTGGAAAGTAAAAGACATAACTGAACAAAGATTAGAGCAGATGATTGAAGTGCTTAAGTTAGGAGAAAATTTGGAAGATGCATTCACCATTCATGAATCACTCGTCCAGATCATCGACATAACATCAGAGAATAATAGCTTGATCATTTCCATTGGGATTGTGGTGGACTCCTGGAAGAAATTCCTTCTAGAAATGAAAGGTAGGTATAAAGAAATTTTTTGAACTTTTGCAGCAGTTGTCAAATTTTGGTCAATTTTTGCATCATAAGTTGGGGAGAGAATGGAGTAAGAGTAAGTGCAGTAAATTATCAAAGGGAAGAGAATAAGAAGGAAAGTGTAGAGTGGATATAGTAGAGATTTGTCATTGATGTCAAAGGGGGAGAGAATGAGTGAAAAAATTCCTAGACATCCTTAGGGGAAGCAGCAATTTTGATTTTGATGAGTTTTTGGTTTTGACACTTAGTCAATTTTTTCACTAATTGTTTCCATCAATGCCAAAGGGGGAGATTGTTGGCATATGACTCTGAGAGATCATTTTTGGCTACTTGTGTTTTCATTGATGGCAACTAGATTCAGCAATATGATCTGCAATATTAGCATTATTTATAGCGGCAAAGAACTTAAGATTTTGTATTATACCAGCAGTATGTATGAAGAACAGGACATTCGGCTGGAAAGTTGATTCGATCACTTTACCGGATCGTTATTTCATGGTGTGGATCTCCAAGAAATATTTCTTAGCATTTACACTATCCTCTGATGAGTTTTGTGGTATACTATTAAGTCAAAGTTTGAGTTAAGAGATTCGGTAGCATGATTCATGGTTTATTTTCCATTGTGGCCAACATGTTTCATATGGTGTTTCGTGGATCTATGTGGAATATGTATTTTGTTATCTCTTATGTTTGTAACTTTATTTTGGGTCCCTACTAAATTCTAGCTGACTTGTGTGGGTACACTTCAATTCTAATTAGAGATTTGAGCTAACATAAGCATAAATATTATATCTTATTGTGAGGTTGACATACTTTGATTTTTTGATTAGTGGGTGTATAAAGGAGATCAGTAAATCAATTTGATATAGATAGTGAGTGTGTGACACATGCAAGTTGTGGTGGTAGATATAATGTAGTAGTAAAGGTGTATCAAGGAGCGAGCGAAAAGAGTAGATCAATTGTTTGAGGGTAGAATAGTTTTGGTATGTTAAGCAGTGCAGAGCAGAGCAGAAGTGTGATCCGGTCAAGAGATCCAAAATTTGATCTTGAGCTTCATTGGAACTAAATCCAATCATTTTTTGATGTACTCTCAGTTCAAATTTTGTTGTAAACTTTATTATACTTGTAAGGCAGTGAGCCTCTTTCTTCTAAGCAGTGAGCTCTAGGCAGTGCGCCTAAATGCAAGTGCATTCCCCTCTTTTATTTACTTTTAACAGAGTAAACATTGTGGATTAATCTCCACCATGGTTTTTCCCCTAACAGGGTTTCCACATAAAAATATCTGGTGTTATGGTGTTCTCTAATATGTTTTGCATGTTTTCATTTGTTATGTGTTGGAAATGCTATATGAAGTTCTATTATTGTTGTTGATAGTTTTAGATATGTTTTGTAAATCAAAATCCTTAAACACTGATTCACCCCCCTCTCAGTGTTCCCAATCTCCAACACTATTGGCTTATCTTGGTCTTCTTCTTCAATTACAACTATCTTTATCAAATCCTCGGTAGGAGTAACCTTAATTTTGTGCAAAATTGGGATGTAATCATCCCAAACCAATAAATCCACATTTATTTCTAACTCCATTTAGTGAGCTAAACTAGCTTCATCACTAACACAGTGGTAAGAATTTGTTTCTTTCTTCTAAATTATGCTTTCTAAGGCTTGTAAATCACTTATCCACTCTTTAGTGGCAGAAAGTAAACCTTCAAGGTCTAAAGGTTGAGCTTCCATTTTGAGTGCAACCTATAGGATTGGAGCAGGAGAAATTGAATCAATGGGCCCAATAAAGTGGTTGACATAAGCTATCAACAAGGATACCTAGGACTTAAGTTCTTCTTTGGTATTTTAATCATTTTTCATTCTCTTTAGGATAGTAGATGAAGTCATCTTTAATGATTTTTTTCTCCTTATCTATTCTAAGCTCCCAGGTTTACCTATTGCATCTAATAATCTTCAAGAAACATATTTGATTCAAGTATGTCTACTATGGAGATAAAAATTTGCATCATTCTATTCCCTTTTTCATCCATTGTGATGGTATGAAACCTCATTGATCTTTTCCTTTTTCTTGATGGTTCTTGGAAAGCCTCCACAGTAATAGTGAATTTCTCCTCTTATTCTTGGACATATGTCACCTTCCTTTTCTGAATAATATGGTTTAACCATATTGGGATAATTTGTTTTGAGGAGAGGGAATAACCTATGTGTCATGTGAGTGCCTGAGAGTCCTGATGCTTCATATCAAGTACTTATTTTTCTTATTCTACCTCTTCTCTTCCAATTTCTCCTCTTAATACCTTTTCATTTTGAATTTAATCTAGTGCAACTTGTAGCTCTTCTTTTTCTTGAGGAGTAGAAAGAATATGAGGAGATTGAGGAGGTGGAGGAATTGGAGAAATGGGAATATGAGGAGGAGGGACATGAGAAGGATAAACTGGGGGAGGAGATGGATTTGGAGGAGGAGATTGGTTTTTAGGTTATGGGGGAGGACTTGGAGGAGGAGATGGAAGAGGAGATTCGTCTAGGGGAGAAGAGGAAGGAGTGGGTGAGCCAAACCTAGGGATAGATGTGGCTTAAGAAAACTCTTAGTTCTCTTTTTCCTTTTCAGAGGAATCTCTTCCTCACTATCTTCACTTTTTTAATGATTATTTATTCTTATATTTTCTTTCTCTTTGATCCATCTATTGAAGATGATGGTATTTCCTTCTCAATTGTAGTAGTATATGGAAATCCAATTACCTTGGACTTATTCTAACTAAGATTGGGGTCGTGGTAACTCCATCATGGAAAAAGTAGACACCAACCATTTTTTGAACAAGATATGATGCTAGTTGCTATTACTTTCATGTCTTGGTCTTCTTCGATGGAGAATTCCATGTTGTATATTGGTTTTTTATAAACTCCTTGGCCACTATAGATAGGAAGAATTTCCCATTATCCCTCAAATATTTTGACACTTTGGTCACATTACAAGCTCTCATCATGTCTATTGTCAATCTACAATAAATTTTCATCCTTACCTCAAATTCATCCTTATAATTGGACCAAAGGTACTCTAGATTAGGCTCATGTTTTAAAAATGAGCCTATGACTTTTCTGATTTTTCTAATAGGATCAAATTTATCCTTGGGGTCATCATACAAGTCCATTTTGTATATTTCCAACTCTACTTCTACAATCTTGGAATTTTGCATATTGGCACAAGAGTAGACACTCACCTTTATAGGGAAAGAGTATCCTTATTTATGCTTCCCAATAACCAACTTGTGGATCATTGTTAGTTGTCTACATAATTATAATAGGATTATCCTATTAGTGGAGTACCTTAGCAATTTGAGGGGAGCCTTGTGGAAACATGCCATCCTAATGTATGAGGTCTTGAACTGAATATACCAATTCCCATAATTCTTAATATCTACCATTGCTTCCAATAAGATTCTCTTAGAAAAATAATTCTCTATTCCTTTGATAATGGCATAAAGGAAAGCATCATTTACAACATATTAGTTTTTTTTAGCATTTATCTCCAACTATGGGTAATGCTCATATATTTTGACTTCTCCTAGTTGAAGGGATCCTATCCTTGTAAGACTTGGAAAGGTTGCTTGATAAGCCAACAAGTATACCAAATAGGTCATGTAGAGTTTTCTATAATTTAGAAAATCTTTGAGTTGTGTATGAAGAGTGTTGCTAATTATGGTAGCCCAATTTATCTTCTTGTCTTCTATGATGGTCAAAATGAACACATCCATGGGTAAAAATCCCTAATGTGTGGATAACCATAAACTCTATTAAGGAGTGTCATTTAATCCTTAATATCTTCCCAAAATTAACTACTTTAATGTACCTTGTCCATTTTGAGAGCTAACTTCCTAGGGTTGAGTAATATTTAACTGTTGATGACATTGAGGAAGCTTACATTATTTTTATCAAACTAATTCATTGCTTTCTTCATGTCAATGGCTTCATATTTGGGAGAGGGAGGGATCCTAAAAACCCTATTAATCATATATGGGCTGATGTCAAGAATGACTTCTCTATATGGTCGTAATATCTTTTTTTTGTCATAGTATTGAGCACATGTCAATACTAGTTCAAGGTACTGCACTAAAATTTGGAAGGCAGCTACCTCCACTAACCCAAAATTAGCTAAAGAGGTGGCCTTGGTTGATCTTTTCGCTTCATTGTTAATTCTTCGATGGAACTCTTTCATGTCTACATGTCCCAAATTAGTATCACCAATATCTAAGTAAGCATAAAACATCTTGGATGGAGGGTGGTACCCTTTGTATTGATACTTCATTTTAGCACCTTCTCCTTGTAGATTACATGCACATTAAAATTTTATCCATTAGAACACTGAATAAGTTAATTGAAATATTTGAACCAATGACATGGTCAAGCTCTAAAGATAAATTATATTATGCTCCTTTACAATGTAAAACCTCCAAACCCTTACTTAACTAAAAGGTTTCACCTTGTCAGGGATCAGATCTTAGGGATATGAGATCGGGAAAAATATTTTATATTCTTTTGAATCCTTCTTCAATATTAGGTAAGGCTTACTTATGAAGTTTGATGACCAAAAAATGAGTGTTAGGTGAAAATCAAATATTTCAGATTTTGGGAGTTGAAGTTTAAGCTTAACCCTTTTTTGATTTTCTAG
Organism: Sequoia sempervirens; assembly: GCA_007258455.2. Classification (NCBI taxonomy): domain Eukaryota; kingdom Viridiplantae; phylum Streptophyta; class Pinopsida; order Cupressales; family Cupressaceae; genus Sequoia; species Sequoia sempervirens. The sequence continues at coordinate 51,298 of VDFB02017596.1, forward strand.
AAAAACTATAAGAGTCATTACTGATACCTAATGTCCAAAAGCTTAAAATTTAAATTTTACAAGGATGATTTATCGAGGATTCGAGATTGAGAAAGTGATTTGTTCTTAAATGGAAATTGGAATGCCACCTTATGTTGTTTGAAATCCTCTTTTGATATCAGGTAAGGCTTAATTTTGAAGCTCAAAAAGATGGAAAGGTTCTAACAAAAGCACAAAGGTTCCTTGGGTTTTAAAATTCAAGAATCTAGCTTAACTCTTGCTTGAAGTTTTAGGATAAATGTTAAAGGATCTAGCTGATGTCCAACATTTGAAACTATTTGTAGACACACAAAATGTATCGATTGACATTGCACATCTGATCCTGATTACTAACATCGTTTTCATCATGAATCATCCCTTTGTCTAACCATTTAATCGAATACCCTTATTTGATTAAATTCATCAATTTTCCTCTCTTAATTACATAAATCATTTATCTGATTAAGTCATTCTCCCTCATTAATTAAATCAATCAATATGATCTAATTAACCCTAGCTCTTTATTTAATTAAATAAATCAATTTTATTTAATTAATTTCTCAAAGTCTATCTCATAAATTAAATAAATTAAAACCTTATTTAATTTAATCTAACCAATCATCCTCTTTAGTTAAATAAAACAAAATATTTATTTAACTATCTCTAAAATGCTTTCATCTTTGATTTAAATCAACCCATAAATCTAAGTCAAAATTGTCACATCATCTAACCTCATTAAATTAATTAACCCTTGATTAATTTAATCCCTGAAAATCCATGTCCCATCCTCTAGCTTTTCACCACTTTGCACATGAAAATAGATTTAATTCATTTATTAAATCTCTATTTTTCTCTCAACATGGCATCAAAGAGGAATATTCCTTCAAATTTGAAATCCCTCCAAGTGGATTGTCCTTCCAAGAAGACATTTATTTCATCTTACAAGTCCTTTTTCCTTGAGCCAAGTGGCAATTAATTCATTCCTTTTTCCCTCTTCCA
>VDFB02017597.1:0-16013 GCA_007258455.2 Sequoia sempervirens
TTATTTCTTTGGAGAATGGAGAAAATAGAGACATAGTGTGGCTGCAACGTGATATTTGCAATCTATTTAACACATGTTAGGAATCAAGAGTTTTGCAGTTGGAGAGAAATAGCCTTGAATTTTTAATTTGGTGCCCTCAAATTACATGTTATGCTCTGATGCTAGTGTTGCAATGTAAGAAGTTTTCAACTTCAATACTTCAAAAACAAAACATACTATTGATGAAAGTTTACCAAGCAGTGTCAGAATTAATGAATAAGCAAATAGATAGTTTGATAGAAATCCTCAAAGAAACTTGATCTCATGGAACACAATGATTGCCGATTGCACCCAAGGGGGTTTTGTAGAAAACCTCTCACGAGAACTTAATCACCTAGAACAGAAAATAATTCCTCTAATGATGGATGAAGTTGAGGATTCTTGAAACAAATGATGAACATGATTTAGACAGTGATGAACGTCGTCTTTGTAGAATGGATACAAAATTTACTTGTTGTGATGGTTGTCCTTTTGTGTATCATTATCATTATATTGAAGATGACATGGTTAAAATTGATACACAAGAATGCTCATTTGAAGGAGGATTTGACAACATATGTAGAGAAAAGTGAATTTACATTTGACTCTATGAGAAGCCATAATGATCATGACAGCTTGATGGGAGTTGAGATTCTCACAAAAAACATGGTACAAGAATTAAAGGGAGGTTTCAAATATAATGGCATTATCATTTACAAGAAAAGCGTGGCCATAGTGAAAGGAACATGGTGCTCTAATAAATATGGGTTACATGAGAATAAATATGGCACTAATCTAGTTCGCAACAAAGGTACCAGCAAACAAAGAAAATCGAATGCCATAAATGTCAAGAGTGGGATTATAGGAAATTGGAAGGCTATTCTCGCATCCCTAGTAAAGTCAAGCGTAAACCCTAAGCAAAACTAACAAAATGAATATCGAAGAGACCTTAGCCTGTTGGGGTGAGTAATTGAAAAGTCTCTTTGATATCCTAAAAAGGGAAATTGGATTGAGATGATGTCGAAGAGACCTCTGCTTATCGAAGAGAGACTATTCAAAGTCTCTTCAACACTCCACAACAAAGGCACATTCTTTATTAAGAGAAAACAAGGTATTGGTGAGAGTATGATGAAAGTTTCTTTGACACAACAAAATGCATTTCCTCAATAGTGATGAGTGAATCTTGAAGGATTAGAAGAACACATTGCTAAGAGATTTATCGGCAAGAAACATTGATTTCAGAGTGATTATTTTCCAAGTCTCCCCGATAATGAAAAAGGAAGATTTTAGAAGTAAATAAAATAAAACCCATAATAAAGTTTTTGAAGAGAATATAAAAATCTTGAAGCAATAAAGAGTATAAGAAGATTTGGGAACTTGAGGAAATATGATTTTACAGTTGGTGTAATGTATGGATGAAATATTTTACTAAAGAATGAAATATTTTCACCAAAGAGATTTGAAATATGAAATTGTCGAGGGCATATAAAGGTGAAAAATTATTAAATAAAGGTGCAAGCATAAAATATTTTTCCCTACAAAGTAAATATTTTTTCACCATGCTAATCAAGAAGATGTGAAATCATGGAAGGGGGGAGATTATCTTACCCAAGGAATATTTTAATTATGAGAAAGTGTACAATTGAAAGTGGGGGCTTTTTACCAAGAGGTTAAAAGGAAATACATGAACCATTCAGTGGGTAATTATTTTTCTCAAAGATAATTTTATTTAATTGGGTGAAAATTGCTAGCAAGAGAGGCTTAATGAATGATTAAGATTAATTTTCATGAAGAGGCAAAGATAAAGGGAGTTAAATTTAATTTTTTCCAAAGATAATGAAGGGTTGCACTGTATAGATGAGCAAAGGGTCATAACCCTAAAAAATGCAATTTATATATGTAAGATAAAATCATCGCATGAAGCATTAGAAAAGTAGGTTAGGAAAATAATTAGTAGTACTAGATAGGTTACACTTGTATAGCACATTCCATCCACCCATTTCCATATTTCAGAAACTTCTGCTATTAATGTATATCTTTTGAAGTAATATAATGGAGAAGACTGTTCATAATTGGTGATCTATTTCTGGTGTTCAATTATTGTGTTAATATTCATTCTTATGTGTTGTTGTGCTGTCTCCAAAGTGGTTATATTAAGTTATTCAAATTTATACTATTTTTCAAGACACATTTGTTGTTGCTGTGTGATCATTTTTATTGGGTTTTGGTTAGAGTGAGTTAAAAATACTTTTAGGTAATTCATTTTAATTGGTTCCTTCCAAGGATTAAAATCCTTTTAAAGTGGTTATTCTGATTGGTTTCCCTCAAGCTAAGAATTAAAAATCCTTTCATGCTATCACATTAATTTGGGAGGATAACATTGGGATTCATAGAGAAGAGTATAGTAATTGAAAAACCTGCACGTTTATACAAGGTGTAAACATTCCAAGTGCCCAACAAGTTAGAGTTAATCTAAGAAGTAGATCCACCTATCCTACATATCTATCTCCATCATCACCACCCACCTCTCGACTCCATTCACCCAATAGGATTAGGCACTATTCAAATTTAGAACATCTTATACAAACTCTACTCATACACTTTATTCTCAAAGACATCTACAATAGGAACTAGTCATCAACCTTACATCTACCTCACACCCATGTGCCATTGCGAGTAGATTTCCCAAATTAGAGATCATATCCAAACATGCAAATCTTCCTTATCATTTAGGTACACCCGCCTTGGTTTAACATAGCCTAAAGAGTAGAGGGTTATCAATCACGTTCACCCTGTTTGTTAGCCAACAATGTACTAAGAGATTGACACCCTCTTAAAGTTCAAAACCTACGTTTTTGAGACCTAACAGGGCATAGGAGTCAATTATTATCCATTTCACATAGAAAAACCTCTGTAACTTAGCTGTTAGGAACTATACAGTAGAAAAACTAAAAATAAAAAATAACTACCATGGCTTTGTTTAGGACAGGACCAACAAACTATGCAACAACACTTATTGGAAAATGAAAACTAAAACTCAAGCCTACTCTAGCATACTCTAACTAGTAAAAAAGCTGGTCAAACAAACCCATTAATTAGATTTGTAAATTAACTCCCCCTTCTAACCAACAACGAATGCATTACATGTTTATGAACTGCTGATAAGAGGTGGAAAACAAGAAGATACCCAACAAACTGTTGCAATGCTTCATGAAGAATATAACCAAACTCACTCACCTCTTGAGTTTGACCAAACATACTCCTACTTTTGACAAAATGAAACTTGAATTCATACTATTGGTTTTCTAATCATGCATTGCTGATTCTACCTTATTCTGTTGATTAGTTTGCTTAATTCTTAGTGGCTCATTTGGAAATATGGCCACTTCCACATTTTTCTCTTGTTTCCCAAGGTAATCCTCCTCTATAGGTTGCTCCTATTAATCAATATTTTCCTCCTCCAAAGGTGTTGGCATAACATCCAAGCATGAGTAGAAAAGCTCAATTTCATGTTGAAACATATCCTCTTCAAGCTCTTGATCATTCAAATTAGGGTTTCTTTCATATATCTATTCATAAATTATCACCTTTTCAGAATGGTCTTCAACACTCTGATGGTCAAGACTTGGCATAGACATGCTATTTTCATTTTCAGCCTCAAAGCTAGGAAGTTCATCAAACAGACTAACTGAAACCTTTTTCACATTATCTAAATTTGCAACAAAATAGATCATTCCAAAATGAATTTTCATCACATTCCTCTTGGGATTTTTATAAAAGAGGTTTGGTTTTTACCTCATAGCAACTCTTAGCCAGCTATGTAAGTTTCATTAAAGGCTTACGTTCACACTCTTCTACTTGATCCAAGACCCCATTGTTATATTGCTTAACAACTTCTCATATTGTTGAGGACCTTCTTGCCGTTCTGAAACTGTTAGTGAAATCAAAATCACACCTTCTTCATCATTTTCAACAAAAGAAGGTAGCTCATCAACCCAAGTTGTGGGATGATCTTCTTGATTAGCCTCTTTTACTTCTTCACACTGCTGACATATTGAAACAACTTGATCATTTTCAAGAAAACCAAGAAGATCATTAGCTAAAACATTGAAAGATTCCTCTTGAAGGTCTTCTCCTATTTAATCTTTTGTTGCCCTAATCAGTAATACTTTACAACTAAATGCATTGGATTTATATTTCTAATCTTCTCCATGATGAGTGAGCTATCTTGATCAATGGGCCGCTCCGTAACTACACAAGGCTGTACCTAATTACTTTCCTCAACTTGCAAAGGATGAAGGCTTATGAAACTTGGAATTTATAGCTTAAGAGGCTGATTTGAAGAGTTAAGAACTTTATCTTGCCTGAAACTTAAAAACTTAACTATAGGAGGGTTAAGAGGCTCATCATGTTCAAAACTTGGAAATTTATAATTACAAACCTCCTCTTGAATAGGCTGCTCTGAAAGATAGGAGTTGCTTGAACTTGATGCCTATGTGTTTGAGCAAGAAAAAGCCTCATCTACTCCTCTTTTTCAGCTAGCTCTCTTTGAAGATTTTCTTCAAACTATATCCTTTATGCCTCCAATTCCTACTCATGAAGATAGGCCTGATGAGCCAACTCTTGTTGTTGCAAATCTAGCTCTTGTTGTCTTTTGATCTCATCCATTTGCCTCTGAAATTCTAGCAATATGCTTTTGAAGTCATTAATCCCAAAACTATCATAATTTTGGGACTGGCTATGAGAGAATCTTTGCTAGTTTAAAAGAAAATGGTCTTCTTGGGGCTGAATTTAAGCATATGTAGGCTGCAAGGAAGATTGAGTAGGGGTAGGTTTGAGGCATTCATACTGTGCATGCTAGTTTCTTTGTAAATACAAGTAATTAGTTGTAAAACCAACATAATGATCAGCTTGATAAGGTTGGAAAGAGGGTATATGAGTAGGATTTTCATGATATGGTGGATGGTATGACATATTATCATGAAACATAGACATGCTTGTTCATTCAAAAGTTGAAAAACAAGCAAAATAAAAAAATATACTAGCACTTGATCATATTGAAACCAGTAAAACATGCTTATCAGAGTCGCTAGATGTGTTGTTCCCTACCTCCAAAGGTTGAGATCATTGACATAAACTTCAAATATCAGTGATTGTGGGCAATAATTTGGACTATAACAGTCCAATCTATCCCACTGGGTGTGCCAACAATTATTAACATGTAGGATTGCACCTTGATGCTAAGCTTGGATGCTCAACAATCCTATGTAACATTGAACACACCTTCAAGCCTATGGGTTGCTGATAATGAAGGTGAATCTCTAGATTATGGGTTGGTTCCCTTTCTGATTTTCTTATTAAACTAGGTGACGTATGCATGAAGGGATAGAAGGATTGAAAATGATAAAGACTAAAACTAGTAAGATGGTGATGAACCTAAATGATGAAAAAATGCAGCTTGATTCACAAAATATTTTCAAAATATTTTTACACAATTAAGCTTATGTAGTTAAACCACATAAATGTTTCACACAAAGGCCTAAAAAAACTTATCTTCTTTGAAGGAAAAAAAATATTTTCTCAACTAGGATGATAAAATAAATCAGTTGCACAATGTTTGACTTGTGAAATAAAATTTCTTTTGTATATAATCAATTATGAAAGAGACATAAATTTAAAGGTTTTAAGCCTAAAACTCATTAAAATACTCTCAAAAATCCAACCCAAAAGACAACACTTGAAGATGAGAAGGAAAAAATTGATCTTATTGAAAAGTAGAAGAAATCTTTCTACAAAAACTAGAACAAATGATGGAAATAAAATTGTTGTAATAAAACTTTGAAGCTGAGATACAAAAATCTCTAACTCTTTGCAATGCACAATAGAGTAGGAAGCAAGAACTGAGAAAAAACTAAGTCTTTTCCTTTAAGTACAAAATGAGTCTCAAAGTGTAAACAACTTCCAATTACAATAAACTACACTAAAAAATATCCATCCATGTTGATTCACGAGAAAATCTGAACAACAATAAAAAGGGGGCCTAAAATTGTTGTAAACTGAGTGATTAGGTGGCCAAACTCTCCTTGAATGATGGTCAACCCATGTAGGACCCTAAAAACACTCAAGTTTGACAAAATTAAAAAATAGAACTCTAAATCCACTTCAGTTGCATGTGTTTGACACCAATTGCATTCCTCCTTTGATTTTGCATGACTTGGGAAAGGAAAAGCTATATAAACAAGTATTAATGGTTGTGTGCAATGTTTTTACCCCATCTAAAATTCAAGAAGTAAACTCAAGCAAGAGATTAAAAAAAAAAAGACAACACTCAAGATTGGGCTAAAGATGAAACTCAAACTTGCAAATAAAATAACAAAATATTACCTTGTTTGAGCTTGATGTGTTTGTTTGCTCCTTTTGATGGTTTGATATGTGTGTTCCTAGATCGGATTTGGAAGCATAACAACTTAATTTTTTCTTGATTTGGATATAAGTTTGGTGGATTTGGTTATGGATGCAAGATGGCTATGGTTGCAAGGATTTGGTTATTTTGATAGTGTGAGAGCTTGAGTGTGCATGAGATGGTTAGAATGCAAAAAATGGCTATGTTAGTCATTTAGCAAGGGAGATTGAAACATATGGCAGAGATTGATTCTTGGGAGAGGATCAAGGGTTGAGATCAAGAGTTGTCCAAAGGAATTAAAAATTCCTTTTTAATGTGCATGGAAAGGATAAAAGGAATTTAATATTCCTTGGGAAAGAGAAAAGGAATTTAATATTCCTTGGGGGATGAGAGAGGAATTAAAAATTCCTCAAAAGGACCTTGGGAAGACAAAAAGGAATTAAAAATTCCTTGGGGGATGGGGAGAGTTGACCAAGGGGTTTGTTAGGCTAGTTGATGAAGGATTAGAGGAAGGTTAGGTGGCTAATGAGGATTAGGATCCAACTTGCAAAAGTTGGAGGATGTGACACATCCTAATTATGAATTAGGAATGTGCACATCCCTAACGATAGGATTAGGAGGTGGATTAGGATTAGGTGTAGATTATGGGGGATGAGAGATTAAGGGAAATAAATAAATAGATTATTTATTTAATTCCTTGGAGGAAAGGAATAAAGGGTAAAGTATTTAATTATTTAACTAAATACCTTAAGGATTTAGAGGAATTTAGGGGCATTACTTAAATAATAGCAATATTAATTAATTAATGTATAACTTAATTAATGTAGATAAGAGGATATTTAGATGAAAAAAGATTAATTTGACCAAACGTAAGTGGCCAAATTTAGGTGTCTACCTTTTTCTCCTCTTTGAGATGGTGTTGTGAAGTAGCATCATTTCAAAGAAGATTAAAATATAGCACCAGGAAGAATATGGTTAGATTGGGGGAGATGCCCCAGTCATTTGAAGGAGTGACTAGGAAGAAAGATGATGGGAATGAAGATGAAGATGGGCGAGGACGCCCCCTCGAGAGGACATGTGGGTTCAAGAGAACATGGGTGTACTCTCGAAATGGATGAGATGATGCAAGGGTAGATGGGGAAGATGATGGAAAATGATGGATAAGAGAGGATGATAAGTGAGGAGATTGGGAAGAGAAGATGAGAAGAGAGAAAGCACAAATGGATTCAAGGACAAATATGATGTTGCCCCGGTCAAGCTACAAGCCAAGATTGATTGATGATGGATGGAGTGTTGTCGATGAGGAAATGATACATCTTGAAACAAAACAAGGATTGGGAAGGATACATCCTGATGATGATGGTTGGAGTGTTGTTGATGAGGGAACATATATCCTAGAACAACACAAGGATAGGGAAGGATACATCCCGATGATGATGATGAGGGAATGATACATCCCAAAACAACACAAAAGGACATGGAAGGATACATTCGGATGAGTATGTTGTTGATGAGGGAAGGATACATCGCGATGCAATACAAAAAGATAGGGAAGGATACATCCTAATGATGATGATGATTGGATCAAGGCTTGTAGCAAGGTTGGGAACAAGACCAAGGATGTGATTAGATGATTTGTACTAGATTGAATGGATTAGGATTGGATGGAGATGTGAGATTGTTGAAATGAATGAACATAATGAAAGAAAAGATGCTTATAATAACAAATCTATATTATCCTAAGAAGATTGAAGAGATGATGATATGATGAGGATTGATAAAAAGATGCATAGAATAACATATCTATATTATCCTAAGAAGATTGAAGAGATGATGAAATGATGAAGATGAAGATAGTGGAGTGATGAAAATATATTCGATAGATAGATGAGGGAGAGTGATGAAGGATGAATGGATAGTAACCAAATCAAGAAAGTTAATTGTTATGCATTATGCTGCCATGTCATGAGCACTTAATTTGATAAAGCATGGGATACTATGCACCGGGGTATGAGGAACCAAGGTGACTCTGTATCACATGCACGAGATTGACACAACAAACAAAAGGTTAGTCCAACATCCCAAAGTCATAGGGGCTTTGGTAGGGCCAATGTTGGAAAACCACAAACAAAAAAGATGCCCCAACATAACACAAGACCACAAAAGATCTTGGTGGGTACTACAGGGACAACAGGAAGACAAGATCGCATAGAAAATCAAGATATTCCCCTAGTTCTACCAGTCAAAGTACACCATGATATGATGAATTGTAGCAACCCTGATGAGGTATAATAGGAAGCTCAAATGATAAAAAAAATGCCAAAAGCATCAAAAGAACACAATTAATTTAAAACACCCTTTTCCATAAGATTAAAAGGGGTGGATGGGATTGATACGGTCTGATTAGGAAGGATACATCCTGTTAAGATCAAGGATTGAGGATAGAGTAAATGATTGACATGACTCAGGATACTCAAAACTGATTGGACCTCAAGATACTAACAGATATTTTCCATTAGGAACTAGCTAGGTAGGGACACACTTGACGATACGACATGACAACAAGACACACCCTAAAGACCTAGGGGCTTAGGGGCTAATCAAAGATTAGCCTTGCCTACATGAAAGTGTAGAGCCATCGTAGTTTGATAAAAAACTAAAAATTGGCCATGGATAAAAGTGGAAAGAGGACAATCAAGACCTCGATGGATGATGAAGACTGGATAGACAAATGCCTCGGGGGCTGATTCAATGATTAGCCTTGCCTACGTGAAAGCATAGGGGCAACGTAGTTTGAAAAAATACTAACTACTAACCATGGATCAAGGATGATGAGATGACCATGATAAGTGGATAAAATGATGGAGCCAATATGATGAGACAAGATAGACCTAGTGGAGAGAATGGTGGTGATCATGTGTAGCTTAGGAATGGGATAGTTATCCAAATCATCAAAAGATGAATTTGGAGGATTATATGATGGATAGATAAGTGATGAAAAAGTATAAGAGATTAGCAAGACATGTGAAATAGATAAGAGTGATGATAGTGGGATGAATGACATTGGATTGGATTGCAAATAGCCTATAGCAAGATACCAATGACAAGGGATTATGGATAGGAAAATGAGATGGTAGTATGGATGGAATGATGGAGATATAGGGATGGGGGGATGGAAGGGATGATATGATTGACAAATAGGAAGATAAGGATGGGGAGATGGAAGGGATTGTGAGGATGAATGTATGGGAAGATAAGGATTTAGAAGATGGAAGTGATTATTGAATGGATGGAAGGAAAGATGAGGATTTGGAAGATGGAAGGGATATTTTTGTATGGAATGAGCATACAATAGGATATGAAGATGGGGATATGGAAGGATCATGGTATGAATGGATGAAGGTTTTGGAATGATTAATGAAAGGAGGATGGAGAGATAAGAATAGTGATATGGAAGGGATGATAGGATGGATGAATGTTGTCTCCAAGGACTATGTAATAAAGGAAGTAGATGCCCCACTCTAGATATGTCATGTGTGATGAGGCATGAGGGATGGATGACAAGTGGATGGGAAGATAAAGGAGATAAATGGAGGAGGATATGATGGGTGGATAATGTTAAAAGATGCATGATGAATGAGAGGGGGGGTGAATTAGTTGTCACAAGATTCAAAAAATAAAAACTTCAACACTTATCAATTCCACAACCATACTATTCTATTATTAAGCATGGGAATCAAATACATAAAATAGAAAGTAAAATAACACACTGAACACCAGATTTGACGTGGAAAACCCAAGGAGGTTAAAACTACGATGAGGATTAACTCACAATATAAAGTAGTTCTAAAGCTGAATATATAAGGCTTATTGCCAAGGGTTCACTGCCCTGAAGAGGACTCATTGTCTAGATACAAATGTTCACTGCTTACAAGGAGGCTCACTGCCTACAAAATATTTATAGAACAAAATTGGGCTTCACAACCAAAATGAACTGAGAATAATGCACTTAACAAGTGCTGATATAGTACTGGTGATGCTCAATACACCGACTTAACACACTTCATTATTTTTTCTCACTTTTGCATTTACTGCTACCTCATTAATCACACCTTTAATCTTCAACCCTGTCTAATATATATACTTGATTCATCCACAAGCATCAATTAGGTTGGCCTAATTAGATGCACTTTATATTTACCAAAAATACTAAGTGTCAGCTCCAAGTATTCACAAAATATTTCCAAAAAGAAATTCAAACATCTAGCACACTACATCATGTTGACATAGACCTAAGATAGGTCACACATACATCCGCATAGAAAAATTAATCCACCATATCACAATTAATCCAAGAAGTTGGCCAAGAATAGACTTCAATGCAAAAAGAAACCAACAGAATAATGCCACTACATCATATGAGCACCAGAGCACATACTATTCTGAATGTGCATTCCTTCAGCAACCATAAAGAATTTTCTAAAATTGCAAGCAATAACTATCAACTACGAGGGAATGCAAACTAGAATACCAAAGAGTGAAACTCAAATACCAGAAAAAAAATACTAGATCAGGTACTAACTTAGACTTGTAGTCACAACATGGTGACATAAATGACAACACAAAGATGTAGAGATAGTCATTCTTCTCCATTCTTTCAAGAATCTCTCCCTTTGTCATTGATGGCAACATGTGCCAAAAAAAAAAGTTCTTCCTCCAATCTCTCCCAACTTTTGAAAACTCTCCAACTCCAATCTTTCCCCCTTTTACAACAATGAAAAAGGGTGACCACAAGATGTAAACATGGTTACATCAAAATTTACAAAAAGATTCCAATTCTTCAAAAACTTCCAGCCATCCAAAAATTTTTAAACATCAATTTAATTAACTTTATTTTGTTTAGATTCCTTTTCCTCTCCTCTTCTTTTCCAAAACAAACAAAACAACGTAAATTGAACACTCAATATTCAAGTAAAAATGACACTCTTCACCTGAAACACCTTCTTGTACCTTTCTTAGAGAATTGGACACAACTTCTTCCAGTTGAATGTAGCTGAATCCATTCGTGTGCAGATGCTTTCCAATAAGCCCAACGAAATAAAAGAAGATAACCAATATGAACACTGTGTTTCATAATCTTCTACGTCAGTAAGTATTCTAGAAAGATGGTTTAACCAAACCTCAACATTCTCCTTAAGGAACCAAAAAGTCTTCACCATATCATCTCTTTGTCTTTGTACAACAATCAGTTGAATTTGTAATTCTCCAACTATCAACCTTTGTTTCCCTTCTTTTTCTTCAAAGATATCAAAGTTCTTTCCAATGCTGTTCACTTCAGATTCAATTGCTTCAATTCTACTTCTAAAATTATCAACCGCAGCAGGTCACCAGAGACAATATTTGTAAATATCTGATATTTCTTTAATGAATTTCTTTGTTTCCATAATAAGTTCAAATAGTCTCAGCTTTCCTTTAGTACATCTCTTTTCAACCAAGGATTCAAACTTACATCCTTCCAAACCTTCAAGTAACATTCTTTCTTTAAAAATTTCAACTAAATTTTCTGGTAGGGAGCCATAGACACTTGTTACATCAATACCTTTTCAAAGTAGATAATCTGCTAGAGCATCATCAATTTTCAATCTGTCAACAGGAGAGGCTGCATTCCATATCTCACCAATCCTCTTCATTTTTCCTTTAATCAACATAGTCTAGATGTCATCTAGATTAGAGAATTTGGATCCAGGTGGAGATTATTTTTCCTTCTCTTTTGAATAGACAATGATGTCTTTAGTTATAGCTTTTCTTTTCTTTGATTCCAGAGGAGAATCACCAATAACAACTTCCAATTCTCGTTTAGTAGAGGATGAACCCACTTCAAACTGACTCGGTGCTAACATACCAAAGAAAATATTTTCTTTCAAGTATGTGAAATAAGATTTTCACACACTTACATTATCTGCCAATGCTTCCAAGTATCTATAGATTTGTTTCCCAATAGGAATACCAAATTTCCACACAACATTTTCTCTTCCTGGTAGGGAACTCAAAAAGTAAAACACCAAGCACACAAGAAAAGATCCAAACTGAAAGGGATAACCCTCAACCACCATCATTCATAAATTTTTAGAAATATTCTCAAGCAATAGTCCACATAAATCAAATTTCCTATTCTCCTTAACCATCATACATGCAATATAAACAACGATAGCCGATGTGGAACCTTCATGATTTCTAAAATAGATTTTGTAAGAAACACCATACACAACATACCTTATATCCAAATCCTTGAGAGTTTTTATCAATAGGGCTCGAGGGTCTTTACTAATGCTAGTCAGTTCCTCCACATCTTTGTACTTCACAATTTTCTTTCTAGGAAGATCCCTAATACTGCATAAGCTAGTAATCACTTCGATCGATTCCTTTGAGATTAAGTAGGGTTTTCCAATACAATACTATCATTCTTGAAATGATTCAACAAGAACAAAATAAACTCTTTATCAGAAAACCATGAAAATTCTCTCCAAAAATCCATACCTAGGGTTTTTAGGCTCTAGAATTCATTTTCATTTAGCCAGTTCCATTTATTTCATCTTTCTATGATCAAATTCATCTAATTCAACTCCTTTCAGCTTCAGCAGAATGACACCACTCGATTCTTTGTCCATTTCTACGCTTTCTTGAATTTGTTAATCAAAACCTCTTCATTTTTCTTTTTCCCCTTTTTGCAAACTAAGAAAAGATTCCAGATTACCCATGACAAATTCTTCAAATTCCCTTCAGAATTACTTCAAGCCCACTTCAAGATTGTTCTAGGGAACCTTTCAAGTTCTTCAAATCCTCAATTAATCAAGAAGACTCACAAATTTCAACTTATCCAACATCAAATTTACCCTAAAATGCATTAAATGTGGAAAACATCAAATAGCTCCTAAAAAAATTCTTCCCAACAAAAAAACCCTAATTCGGTCCACAAATTTTCATGCCAACATGTTTTCCACCGGTTCCTTTTCCAAAACATATGAATAATCATTTTTCACATTCCATCCTCATGCCAGCCTCTAACAGGTCATTTATCCAGGGGATTCTTATAATTTACTAATAGTACTCCCCCTAATACCATGCTAGGTCTAATTACTGAATAAATCATTTGTATCGGATGAGGGCACATACACATAAGTAGTTTCAGGTTTTTCTTCTCCTTCCTCTTTCTTCTTCCATATCTTATTCATCTCTTGTTTCATCTCTTCTTTGTCAATCTTCTTTACTAGATCATTCTTCTCTACTGGAGCATATTGCTTTCCTTTCTTAATTCTGCAAACCTTTGAGATATGTCCAGGTTTATTACTATTATAGCAGATAACACTTTTCTAATTAGTTTGACCTCCATTACCTCTCGACCTACATTGATTTGCTTTGTGTCCAAATTTGTTACAGGTATAGCAATAGCCATTAAAGGATTGATTCATTCCGCCTCCATGAAACCTGTTCATCATCACCTAACTGATCATTCTCACCCGAGATCTGCATTTAGTAGCCTTATGTCCAATGTTCTTGCATGAAAAACATTTTCTAGAGAAAGAGCCAGGAAATTGATTCTAATTCATCTTGCTCCTATATTTTGTTGCTTTGTGACCCTATTTATTACAGGAAAAATAAATACCATTGAAAGAGGGATACCCTTGTGCACTAGGTTGTTTCACAGGCTTTCTTGCAAACTTCCTTGAATTTCTCTTCTACTTCCCTTTGTCTCAAGCCATTTGATTTGCCTTAGAACTTTCACATGCATCATTTCCCAAACCAACTTTGTCTTTACTTGATTTCTATCTAGCAAGCAATTCTCTAAGCTTATCAGAGCTAGATTTGAAATTGTTCTCACAAAGTTTTTCCTTCTCCAGTTCAATCCTTAGGTTTACTACCTCATGTTCAAGTTTAGTGCATTCATCAGATTTATTTTGCACCATTGTATTCAAACATTCTTCAATTCTTTTCTTTTCTCCTACCAACACTTTTAGTCCAATTATCTCTTGTTTTAGCTACTCACTTACTTCTCTGTGTCTTTCCTTGAATTTCTTTAGTTTTTCTTTTAGATTTCAGACACATTCATTTGCTTCATCAAGATTCTCTTTTAGATCTCTATTTTCTCTTTCCACTTTGTCAAGATCCTCAAGAGTAGTTTGAAGCTCTCCTTTATCATCCATCTAATCAACCTTCAGGATCCTCCTCAAGTGGTTAAGCTCTTCACCAAGGAACCAACACTCTGATACCAATTATTAAAATATGTAGGACAACTGAGAGGGTGGGGTGAATGAGTTGTCACAAGATTCAAACATAAAAAATTCAACACTTATCAATTCCACAATCATACTATTCTATTATTAAGCATGGGCATTAGATACATAAAACAAAATGTAAAATAACACATTGAACACCAGATTTTATGTGGAAAACCCGAGGGAAAAACCATGGTGAGGATTAACTCACAATATAAAGTAGTTCTAGAACTAAATATATAAGGCTCATTTCCCTAAAGAGGACTCACTGTCTAGATACAAAAACTCACTACCTTTGATATTTCAATCTTGGCCTATTGTTCGAATGATCAATTTTCTATAAATTGATCTGTCTTTCATCGTTCCAATCTCTCTCGAAATCGTATGACTTCTGGAGCAATTATCTTAAATCTTCAATGTCTCGTCATTCTCACAACACTTAAGCTATGCTTGCACACAAATACTAAAAATCTGAGGGCAAACACTACATACAGAAATGGAGAAGAATAATGGAGGTTATTCGTTATGAAATAACTTGCACAATAGAAGAATATGATATGAAATATGCTTGAAAATACTTGATAATAGAGAATAACAAGCCACTTCGAGGGGGAAAACCTCCAAATATCTCTAATGAGAACACACTTCACACTTGATGATGAAATAAAACTCACAACCTCCTATATATACCTATTTATTCCAAGGATATCACCTAGGCCGACTTAGACACACCTATATAAGACTTAGGCCGACCTAAACAACTAAATAACAATATACTAATGATAATATGACTTAATAGAGAGTTAAGATAGCCACAAGCCGACTATTCATAACCCGATGTACACTAATATTAAGGGCGTAGCATGCCCCCCTTCTTCAAAGAAGCATTGTCCTCAATGCTAATCAAGTTTGGATTCTTTTGAATGAACTCCTCATCCTCCCATGTAGCATTTTCAATTAGAAAATATTTCCTTGTAATGAGGTAACTTGGAATTGTTGATGTCACCAGCTTCTTCATGCGTGTCTAGAAAATTAACTTCAGCTCCAAGATGTGTCTTCCCTTTACATCAAGCTCTTGATGGCGATGAATGTGTTCTTCCTTTACCTGAACCTTTTGATGTGTCATAGAGGAAGAGGTGAGGAATAATATATGGTACCCTTGCATTGGTTGAATAGCTTGATTAGGAACTTCTTCTTCTTGACTTCTTCTTCATTGCCTTCTTCTGCTTCTTCTTCTTCTGGTTGGTCTTTTGCTTCTTCTTCTTCTGTTGTTGCTTCTTCTACTTCTGCATATGCCTCTTCTTCTTCTTCTTCTTCTT
>VDFB02017598.1:0-22410 GCA_007258455.2 Sequoia sempervirens
ATTTGTTAAGAAATCTGCTATGGAATTAGCTTCTCTATGGCAGTGTTGTACTTAAAGGACCCTGAACAAATCAAGAACTCTCCGAGCCTGCCTCAGAATGCTATTTGATCATCCAATTTGGAGAATGCCTTTTGGAAATGGCATTGATAATAATCATAGAATTACCCTTGATACAAATCTGATTTGCTCCACAAAGGGAAGCCACTTGGAGGCTTAAGATAAAAGCCTGAGCCTGAGCCTCAGTTTCATTTTTGATTCCAACCAAAAGTTTCTTTGAAGCTACTTTAATCAAAGAACCTGAACAATCTCTAATGGCAGAACCTGCACCAGAGAGGCTAGGATTACCTCATAAAGCTCCATTAAAATTAACTTTGAGAAGGCCAGGAGAAGGAGGAGATCATTTTACCAGATTTCTAGGAACTTTGATGACTGGCTTAACTTTTTGAGCCCCATTAGCAGGGGTAATTTTAAAAAGGTTCCAAGATTTGAAATGATTTGAATCCCATTTGAAGATATTCCTTCTCTTCAGATGTGCTAGCTCGGGATGAGTCTTAACAACCTTTGGGATAGCCAGTTCAACTTATTGATTTTATTAATATTAGCGACTCTTGATTGCATAAATTGTTTATCTTAAATTTGAATATTAAAAGCAAAAATGTGTGCTCATACAGGATGATCTGCTAGGAGTGCTTTTGCTATTATCCATTCTTTAAATTGTAGGTTTGATATGGTACAAAGTATTTTCTATAATCCCTTTTAAGTATAGGAGAAATGTTGTTCCCATAAATAGTTTATGGGTGATTGACTGGTCTTGATTTTGAGTCTGCCTTAACATTTCTCCAATGAGTTTTGGGATATGAAATGAAGTTAGATATTTAGTAATAGGAATGATATCATCTTCCTTTAGTGAAGCTAAAACCATGCCCAGCATCAAAAACTTAGAATCCTATTTCCATCATCTGTCACAGAATAGTGAGATGTAGTAAGAAATATTGAGTTTTAGGATTTGTCTGGTGCAATTTTAATTTTTTATATATGATACTAGAAGAAATATAATTATCCTATATATGATTTCCGGGGGTCATTGATTAGTCTTGATTCAAATCTACCATTGCATTTCATTTATCTTAGAAATGGTACAATGCATATTGTTATAAACTTCTAATTTCTGTTATAATCTGCCTCAGAGAATGGTACTGATAAGGATGATCTGGTAATAGTCGGTCTTTAAAAGTCAAGATTGGGGAAATTATTATTACATATTTTTTAAGCAACATGTATGGGTCTGCCATATCTATAAGCTTATTTTGTTGTTGAATGGCATTAGTTATAAGTGGGTTCAATATGGAAAGATTCAAGTTAGTTATTTCCAATTTGCATAATTTCAATTTTCAATAATGTAGCATATTAAATCAATATAGTATATACATTTTGTTAAGAAGTACATATAGGTTCTTGAGTCGTGCTTAATGTATCATTTGAAAAAACAAGGTATTTAAATGATTGATCATATGTATGACAATTATGACTTGAAGATACGACCTTTTGGTCTACTCCCTATATCGACTTAAATCATAATGTTCAGACTTGAACTCAGGAAGCCATTTTTTGCCTTGGACTCAGAGATTGTGCCAAAACTCACAAATTGAAAACATCATTGAAAATAGCAAATTTTAAAGCAAACCTAATCATATTGCATCTTATGTCAAAATAACTTCAAATACACAAACTATTAAACTAGATCTATCATACACATGTAGGCCATAGTAACAGAAAACGGGGAAAAACATGGGTACCTATGTTTTAAACATACACAACACCAAAACTGTGCCATTCCAACCTACAATGCCTGAGTAATTAAAAAATCAGTAAAGTTTGGGTCAACACAGGAAAAAATCTGGGTAAATGAAAAAAATGCGTTTTATGTGTGGTCATAAAAACATGTTTTTTTTTTTTTAAAACGAATAATGGGTTTTTGTCTATAAACCCTTCTTAACTTTCTTTTTTTCCCATTTTTGCACTTTCAAGCAGCAGGGAAACAAAATTTCAGCATTTTAGCATCTTTTAATTTGCTGCGTTTTTTCTGTTTTGAATCCACGTAATTGAATTCCATTTATAAGTAAAGAATTCCCACAGAAATTTGCTGGATTTTCTCCATAGACAACACAAAGGAGAGAAACCAATGGTTGTCACCTTTAAAAAGTCAAAGTTCAATTAGTTAAAAAAGTACATTATTATTTTGTAAATGAGGAAGAAACATTAAAAAAGGAAAGGGAAAAGAACTTTAAAGACTTGCTTTTATAATCTCCTTTGTAGGAGTGGAGAAATTAACCTTATCAAATAATCAATCCACCACACATCGATCCCAACATTTGTCTTTGTTTAGGAAGACTCGCTCCACTTCTCACTAACAAACATTTGCTTCAAAGAAGCTTTTGCTTGTAAGAGAGGTGCAAACTAACAAATGAGGTTGGAAATTGATTGACACTGTCGGATCAACTTCTTGTTATCTGTGAAGTCTCTCATTAAAGAGAGTACCCAAGTTTGACTTTAAATGTATTTGCACAAGTTTATTGCCATGCTCCACAACTGGCCTGATTCACTATTGTTTTCCAATCTCCTCCAACATCAGATCAATGCAATGTGCTGGGAAAGGAGTCCAAAGAATGTTGGGGTGTCTATCCATTAGTAATTTACTTGTAGCTACATAATTTGCTGCATCATTGATGACTACTTGCACCATCTTTTCCACCCCCACTTCCACTAAAACTTCTTCCAAAACATCACACAAATAGTCTGCATTTTTTAATATTCCCTAAGCATCAATTGACTTCAAGAAGATTGTGCCACCCAAAGAAGAAACTAAAAGATCATTTTTTCATTAGTCCATAGGATATGATGGTGCAGCCTTTCTTCATCCAGATAGCTGAACATTTGGGCATAATGAAATATCATGTCTAGGTATGCTGGCAAGGTTGTATTTAAGGTGATTAATGCCTTCCCCTGGAAACTCCACACCACAATATTTGTCAAAAACTTTACCCTTTTTTGAGCCCAGTCTATGATGCTTCCAAGCAGGGTCTTTCCTTTGTGGTTCAGAAATAGTAATAAATGAAAATCCCACATCATGGACAGAATAAAAAGCGTGGTTAATTAAAAAATGCAAGCCTGAATAAGGATTTGATGATGCGGAGCTTGGCTATACCCATGTAGTGATTAGAGCCATGCAAAATTTATGCGTTCAATAGCAATGAGCTCAATTTACGGTTGTGACTCAAGAATCAGTCATTTCTCATCCCTAATCCATTTTTGCTTCCAAGACTGGACTCCTTCCTTTGCCTCCAAAATTTTCCTAACCCACTTAGGTTCTCTATGCATCTCGTGGGGTAAAACAACTGTTGGTGCAGTGATGCCCCTCTGAAATAATTTGATCATGAGCCCTCTCTTGAAGTATGAGTTTCAGACAAGGTCCAACTACTTTACTAGGGGTATGTAAAAGGTGTGCATTAATCCTCCTAATGCTGCTATTCCAGCCCTTTGGGCAGACTATTTTCATTTCCGACTTCAACTTCAATTAGATGCTTTGTTTGTGCAAATATTATTGCAAATTTCTCAAAGGATTTTTCTGGTTAAATGGGCCTCTAGCATTTTGTGCCAACAACTCTAAAGGGCAATTGGATTTCAATGGACTCTCAGTTGAGCTGTTTGTGGCTGTAGCCAATTGGGGTTTGGCTGTGCTCAAGTGATTCTCCATCAATTTCATTGCGCAAATCAAGATCGTCATTGACACTCAATAAATCCATCTTGACTATAGAAATGGATACAACAAAAAGAAACAATGTAAATATAAAAAACAGCAGGTTTGCAAGTTTGAACAAATTTAAAAAACAAATGGTTTGAAGGTTTGAAGATTTGAACAAGTAAAAATGAAATAAAAACCATAAAAAGACAAGAATTTGTCGCATACCTTCTTCCTCCTTTTTCTTTTCCTTCTTCCTCTGTTTCTCTTCGTTTTCCTTAACCTTTCTCTTCAAGAATTTGTCACATACCTTCTTCCTCCTTTTTCTTTTCCTTCTTCCTCTGTTTCTCTTCGTTTTCCTTAACCTCTCTCTTCAATTTCAGAACTTTCTTCTTGTTTGCGAACAAAATGGCTAAACATGATAAACTGCAAATAGAAACAATGAATTCATAGGGGGCTAGGGAAAATAGAGATAAAAAAGATATTTTTTTTGCTGGGAGTCTTGTGGGGACCACACAATAGTTAGGGCTTTTGAAAATTTTGAAATAATGGATTATTTTTCATGTTAAATACCAACTTGTGTGGGGGATATTGGGATGTCCCTGGGACGTCGGGAAGGCCTGGCATCTCCTTGACATTCCCAATTGGGAGATGTTACCAAGGGACACTACCCTTGTAGAGGGGGCATCCCCAAAAAATGGAGGGGACACGTCCCCACGAAACACTGGTAAAATGGCCTGTAGGGTGTCATTTGAAATTTGCTCTTCAACATTGCTTGGACAACAATACTTTTATTTGATTTCTCAGTCACTCTGCAACATAGGAGCCTAGTTTCTTGCTTATATTGGTTGAAATTTGACTGTTTTTGGTTTCTGCAGGCCTTTGGAAGGTAGCTTCAAGAAAGAAAGCATCAGTGCTGAAAATGGTGGTATAGGTCTAGCTTCAATTCTTTCAAATTCGTGAATGATGTTCTCTAGGCTTTCTAATTTGTGCATAGCCGATGTAATCGGGGATCTTATCAAGGGAATGACAGACTAAGTGATCAAATATGCTCCCAAAGTTGTTTACATTGGTGAAGCCATTTCATGCAATCATGGTCATTATACATTACTTTTGTTTGGTTTGTAATCATGCATAAATAATAAATAATGTTATAGAAATTTGCCATCTCTTTGTCTTCAACTGATGCATATTGCTGGTTTAGTGTATATGAAAATGCACAGAATGAGGCTCCTTAAATGATCTGAACATGCCAATCTATAACAATGTAATATGAAGACTTAGGAGTTAGATGAAGTTGCAAATTCCCATCCTACAAAATGTTTGTCAAGTTGTTAAGTCATTAACTGTGTCCTATACTTAGGGGACTGTTGACACAAAATGTTGATCAAATTATGAAGTTATTAACTGTATCCTATAGATTTGCTTGTTTCATTACAATACAAAGAGATAAATTTAATTCCAGAATTTTGAGGTTTGAAGCGGGCTGTCATTAACGTGTTCAATAAAATTAATATTAACTATACTTACATTGTGCTGACCAGAGTTAGCACACTTAATTTTGGCGGTGTTTCCTATTTAAGAAATTGTTTTGAGGTATCATTTGATTATATTGACAAAACTGTTAAATTTTGGCAATGTTTGCTATTTACGGAATTTGATGAAGTTAACATATTTGATTAGATTAATAAAGATGAAATATAACCGGGCAAGTGGACAGTTCAATTCCTGAAGAGATGATCTCAGGAAGCACAGGAAGTTTCCAAATCTAAATTATGGGGGTAAAATCAAGACAGCCATTTGAGCATATTATGAGCTATACGTTTCTTATTCGCATTTGTGGTATCAGGTGTTACTAATATCCTTGGGAGGGTACACACTTGGTACTTCTCGAGTCATGAAATTGCTCCTATGGAGAAAAAAATTAATATTTATTATTGAAAATTAAATAGTGTTTTGGCTATTTATAATTTTTCCTAGGATGTAAGCGGCGGTGGTGTGACTACCTTTTAGGTAAGACCAAGTTGTTTTGGAGGACACATCAAAAGTTGTAGACTAATAAATTTGATGCTAGCTAAGGGCTATTAAAATTATTCTATTTATTGTCATTTATCTCTTTTATCCTCAACTCTTCATAAGTCCCTCGTATTCGTGTGTATATATATATATACACTTGCACCTATAGGAGGTTCAAGGAGACGCCGATAGGAAATAAAGAAGAAAAACATAAATGAATTGTCATAACATATAATTGGTTACATAAAAATATATTTGTATACATGTATGCATTGTATACTAAAAGTAGGTACATAATTTTGTTGGAGTATTTTTTTTGTACATTCAGATCCCCTTTGAACAATTTGTGATGTGTATACTTCAAATGTTAGTCGATAGTTGCTAATGGACATGGTGATCCATTGGATGCAAATTGGAATTTCAAGGGTGATGCCATATAACATAAATGAGTCAATGGAACACATCATGGGAGGCAATTCAGATTCTTGAGGATCAACCTGAAAGGGAAGTAAGTTCAAAGAAATAAAAAGTAAATGTAGATGGTGGTTGCAAGTCATAGAGCATATATTAGTCAATAGCTATAAAGTGGAAGACAAAAAAACAAATGGCACTTTGTAGGAAGCCAAACTAAGCAAATTTATTGAAAACTAAGAATAAGAATGAGCTTCTTTTATATGAACATTTAATCCAAGCTTTGTGAGTTCACATTATATCTAGAATTTCTAGACAACATATTAATCAACTATAACTCGCTCCAATCGAGGCACCATGCCCACTAGCTTATTCTACTTTGTTGAGTTTTACAGCTGCAATGCTGGAGTTCAGCACATATCTGAGGGTATGGCTCTATACCCACATTAATCTTATCTTTTGTTGCTCGATGCAACACATTTGTGATCACCTTCTCTTAAAATAAGGGTAGGGGCGTACAGTTTGTGGTGAGGGGTGGAGAACTTGAGGCCCTCTAACGATTTGGGATGGAGAGTGGTTAGGGGAGATATATGAGTTGTCAGAGGTGGAGGTGCAAATCCCACCACCAATCTGCAACTTTGTTTCAACCTAACCCTTGTCGCTTATTCATCGAAGAAGGGCAAGGAATTGTGGTTTTTGACTGTTGCCCCATTCAATTGCATTGTAAATTTGATGAAAGCACAAGAAAGTGTGAGACAAAGCTTATATATGTTGGCCCCATATGGTATCACATTGAGCTTGAGTGTAAGCAAGATGAGCATCTAAAATTGGTTATTGTTATATTCCTTTCGTGCATTGCAAAGAATAGATGTGGATTGTTAAAATCTTGTGGACCTAGCAATAAGGTGCTTGTTCGCAAGTTCACTAAATTTATTTAATTTAATTAAAATATCAAGTAGTCAAATGTTGATTTTTAAAATGGTATAAATAAGATTTGAGTTTAGCTCAACATTTAGGTTCTTAAATGATGCTAAAATGCACAAAAAATTAATGTAAATTTATTTGAAGTTCAATTTTTTCCTTAAAACATTAAGTAATATAAATTTGATGTAAAGGTGTTGTAAATAGTCACCTTATCTTATTTAATGTTTATGCATCCAGTGCAAATCTTAAGAGGCAATAAAATAGGATTTAAATTTAATCAACAAATAATCAATATATATGTTAGAAGAAATATTGGAAGTATTTTGGATCTAAATTTAATCAAGAAATAGTTAATACATATGTTACAAGTGATAAAATATTTACATTTAATTGTCAAATAGAATATAAATTTTATAAGTGATAATGTACAATTTTTACTCAGAATCTTGAATCCAAAAAATAGCTTTATCAATCATCTATCACTTATGTGCATTTAAAAGTGTGGTAAGTAGTCACCCTAGTTTATTCGATGATTAATTAGTCACGTAAATTTTAAAATTGATAAAATGACATTGAATTCAACCATCAAATAATCAAGAAAATTTTGAAAATCAATAAAATGAGATTTAAAGTTAACAATCAAATACAATATAAATATATTTTTGAATGCAAAAATCCTATTTTCAAAAAATAATGCTACCAAACATCGATCACCTCATATATATTAAATAAAAAATAGTAAACAAATACTTATACATATACAATTTCAAATTTCATTTCACTAGTCTCAAAATTTAAATTAACTATATATATTAAATAAAAAATAGTAAACAAATACTTATACATATACAATTTCAAAATTTCATTTCACTAGTCTCAAATCAATAAATTTATAAACAATAAATTTTACTTATAATCTTTTTAAATGAAATGTATGTCTAAATCCACCAAAAAAAATTAAGTATATCCAAATATTATTCAAAATAAAGAATTTGAGCGTTTATTTCTTTATATCCAAATAATATTCAAAATAAGCATTAAATAAATGAAACGAATAGAAACAACTACAGTTGAAAAACAATAATTAAAAGGTATGTTACGTCATTCCAAATCTAACACGTGGCTAATCAATGCAATTGCAAAGATCAACGTAACTGCAATATAAACCTATCGTTAACTAACAATAGTTAAGGTATTGAGTTAGGGTTTTCTGTAGAATGGAAAGACCATAAAAGCATATGAGTTTTAGTTTGTGAGCTTGTCTGTAGGTAGAACAAGTGCCGAACATAACCAAAATTTTAATGTTAATTTTGAAAGTCAAATCTAGATCTAGACCAAAGCGGGCGTACTTAAAAAATAAAATTTGGTAAACAAAAATAACTATTTCATTCAACCGCTCATTCCTTCAGATCTATATGATCATCCCATGGAAGATTTATTCAATACCACTCAAACAAACCATCATTATTATGTGGCTGGGAAATATAGACAATAGGAATGCCATATCTTTAAGAAATATTATTGCCTATAGAGCACCAGAACAGATCCAGGGCTTATCAAAACAAATCTGAAAAAGAGAGATGGAAAAAAAAAGAATTCAAATAGCATTAAAAATCTCTGAACAACTTTGAAGCACATTGTTCGCCTCACAACATATTCAGATGTAACGAAAGTACAACTTTCAGGAGGAAAAAACAAAATCTAAACACCTAAAAAAATTAACCTTCAGAAGAAATCATTGATGCCATAACACAAACCCTAGCTATTATATTATAGACATCCCCTGGCTACGCAACACAACAATAACACAATGATGCAAACACTGCAGTCTTGAACTTTATAGTATATAAACTAGCTAAAAAATTTAACATGATCAACTTGGAAACATCACATGTAAACACCCCATCCATGGCTGTAACGGTCTTACGCCTGGTGTGCTCTGTGTATGTCTCTGCATTCCTAATGACATTTTCCATGAAGAGCTTGAGAATACCCACGGTTCTTCAGAGATGAGCCCGCTTATACGTTTCAACTGCCACGCCTTGCCAGATGCCTAATCGCAGACTTTATTATTCCCGTAGCACCTTCCTATACCACTCTGCTCCATAGGTCCATTTATGCAACTTTGAGGCAGCGATCAGAGGGCGGTTAAAGAAATATTTAATTGTGGACAACTATGCAAAATTAATACAAACATCCTCTGAAAGGATTGAGATTCCATGTGCTCAATGCAAGATATGTTTACAGCATATGCAAGATATGTTTCAAAGATTTTGTATTAAATAGCAATTGTCGTGTGGATTACAGTGAGTTTACAGTTGCAAGATATGTCTAAAAGATTTGGTCTTAAATAGCAATTACCATGTGGAAAAAGATAGTCTGAAAACCACCATCTACTTTGCAGTTTCCCCAAAACCAATAGTTGTATTATGGCGTGTGAGACAGGGTTACCGATGGCTTGTGGAATGGAAAGTCCACAATAAGAAGCCTATCGGCTAAATAATGTTTAACATTCTAAGATTTAATATGACACTTTAATATGATTGTGTCAACACTATTATGAATGTTAACACTTAAAAATAAATCCTGTAAGCTTTTTTTGGTTGTCTTGATTTATTATTTAATGTACTTCTGTTAGGATTGCAAATATTTGTATGGTTATGTCTAATATCATATGGACAAAAGAACAATTTAGATGGAAATGTTTCATTTTCTGTTTTTGGTTATATGTTTTAAAGTTTTTTTTTCTCAAAATAATTATTTGACAAATGTTTATTCACTAATTTTGTAATGAAATTTATATTTTATATATTTTTAAATTAAAATATTTGATGTATACTAGAGGCTAAGAATGGCCAATGGGAGCAAAGAGGATAATAATTGATTTTAGTTGATAGACAGTGTCAAAGCATAACCAAAAGATACAATAGAAAGAAAGAAAAGAAAGAAAAATAATATTTAATGAGCAACTATTCTAGTATTTGAAGGTAGTAGGTTGTGAACCAATAAAATATATGTTGTCTTATGAATTAAAACTATGTATATGTGATATGTGCTCTCTTGTGGTTCTAGAAGCTCATTGTTTAGAAGAGTGATCTAATAAATAGTCTTGGGATTATTGACATGCGAAGACTTCAATTTGATTGTTATTTGTTGAAGTGTTTAAATAATGTGAAACATATTTAGTTCTATTCAATGAAGGTTCTCATGGATTCAAAGTAATCTTTTAAAAGATAATGATGTCTTGCACATCGTCAACTTTGGCCATATTGACATTAAAAGTTGGTTCAATGAGTTGTTGAATAGAGTTGTGCAAGATACTCTTGTCTTGTTAAGATTGATTGTTGTTACAAGGATCTTGAGTACTCTCATATCCTCTGTTACAATGTTAGAATGCACAAAACATTCACTTGAGGATTTACACGATCAAAATTAGTAGTGGACATTGAGATCATAAAGCTTAATCCAAAATTCTTTGAGGTGATGCTCTATTGCTTGACCTTCTGATTAGAGTAACTTTGGATAATGATTCTAAGCACACCTTCAATGCCAAAATTGACAACAATTGATCGTTCATAAGTTATGTGCAAATTGCAACACCTAAAAAGAAACAATCCAAAGTTATGCAAAGTTAAAGGAGGAATGAAAGGATGCTATCATGCTCTTGAGTTGATTTATACGGGAACTTTGCACTTACTCTTTTGAGCCTTGGATGTTCTTCATAAAGCAAGTTTAATGGGATAGTTGCAAATTTTACTAGGCTTAGATCATTAGCGATTCTATCCGCCATCAATTGTTGAAAGTTGAAAACAAGATGTTCTATATTACTTTGTATTTGGTATGTGCTTTTATTTGTGAATATAATGTTTCAACAAAATGTTCGTGTATAAATGTTATCCATGATTTTATGGAGAGAATCTTAAAAGGGATTTTTGGATGATAAATGATTAATTCATCTTCCAAGTCATTATTGAATTGTGTATAAGCCTTGATTTCCACATATTTGTAGGAGTGAAATCTATTAGGTTGTAAGTTGGTATATACGAAATGATATATACACATGCATTAGGGCCTTTGCTTTCAAGGAAGGCCATAGAATTTGCCTTGACATGTTCTTGATTTGTTCTTCTCATGGAGCAAGTGAACTCTAAAAGTTTTAAATTTTTTTGAATGCCTTCGAAAATAAAACATCACCAATCAGATATTTTGGATGGAGAGACAAAACGATAGCAATTGATTTGAGCAATGAATTCCTTTGTTTTGGTCTTCCTATGGAAGATGTGAAGGGTCACTTTGACCCAAAGATGAAGTAATGTCAGGATTTTTGGGAGGCAACTTCGAGCATGCACACTAGGATGAGGATTTTTGGGAAAAATGCAAGGATGAACACATGCAAAATCATTGGCGTGAGTGGATTCACATATATAACTTCTCATTATGACATCATAGGAACCAACTCCCAGGGATAAGGAAAGTAATGCAATAGTCACCCATCCATGCGATGTTGAGAAAGTTTAGGGAATTGCAGATCAAATCATTTCTGAGAAGAATTCCTAATCCACTTCCTATTTTGACTTGCTTGAAATGTCATTTGTAATTGATCCAAGTGCATACCAATGAAGCAAGAAATGGAAGTGGTGATGGGTATTTGTTAAAGTACATTCCATAATAGGGAGATCAAGGGGCATCTTCTTGATAACAGTGCATTTTAATCAATAAATTGGTTAGCAAAGGTGGTAAAGGTGTAGAAAATGATGGTGATGGTGATCCAAAACTGAAGGAAGTACATCATTAGGAATCCTCCAAGTCCTTGTCGACCAAAGAGGACCAAGAAAGAAAAGGAAAAGGAAGATGTACGTAACGACAATCAATCTACAAGATCGATTATAGTAACCTTGGAGACAATTGATATGTTGTTAATCCTATCAATTAATACAATTTTTGCGAGCACCATTTCAAAGAAGGCGGTTTCTAAAGTTCAATTGTAATTTTTCTAATGCAATTCATACACAACAATAAATGCCAAAGGTTGGCCCTATGATAGAATATATTTGATTATAGGTCAAATGGTTATTGATACCATTGTTTTGTTTGAAAAAAGTCACTTTTGATAAAGCCAAAATAGTAGACTTTGAGATCCAAATTCACTCCCCCCAAATCAATTAGCACGATGTTCCTAACATGATGGGTCAAGCCAATGTTTGGTGATAGACACTTTAGAAAACTATTGGAAGGGGGTAGCACACATGAAGGCAAAATAGAAGGCCCGCTTGAATAAATTAACAAACTTGTGCATTAAAGTTAGCATTCAAGTTCCCATTGGTATGAAAGTGTTGGATATGTTGGTGCTCAAAGTTTTAGGTTCCCAAATCCCTAAATTTTAGGCTATTCTTGAGTGCCAAGGGTGTCAAATTCAAAATAATTAGCTTACAACTTATGATTAGGCAAGGATAACTAAGGACCAATTGATAAGGATGGGTAATTCCTTCTTCGACTTTAGGCTCTGCTATGCCAAGGGGGTAATTCCCTAAGGTGCCATCTCAATGATAATAAAAAAAACATGGTATTTTACAAACCTTGAAACAAACTATACCCATTACACAAGAAACTCCAAATTGACTATCGCTAAGCACCTATATATTGACTTGTTGATGTTAGGATCTTACACCTTCTCCTTATTACCCATAATGATGTTTCACCTTTAAATATAGTCATACATGAATGCAAAGATAACAACAAAGCACACCTCTCCTAAAATAAAGCTTACAAAAATTGTTGAGGTTACACAATACTGGTGGGTCTTTTGATACTATATTATAGATTTATTATTGTTGTTTTCAAGTGTGATAATGTGATGTGAGATTGAGCATACAATAGTTGGGTTTATACAATGAAGGTAGCAAAGTCTATGCCTCCAAGACCAAAGGGTAACATGAATATATTTTGATGCAAGATACCCTAATGAAGGCAGAAATAAGGGACATGCCTATTAATCTCATAAATAAGCTAGGTTACATGCATGTAGACTATCAATAAAATAAAATTATAACATAATTGATTGAATATACCTTAGTTATCTATGAACTATCTTACAAACTTTTTGTATTTTTATAAGATGCCTTACAAATGTTGTGAAAGGATTTTTTTTTGCCTTCTAGGTGAAAAACTAATCAAAGATAACACTCAAATCATCAAATATGATTAGGAAGATCAATAAGACCATCAAAAGTTCATATATTTAGGGAGACATTCAAAAGATGCTAAATGTGCACATTAAATAGTCCCTTAAGTATTATAATGTCATATTACACCATATAGGAGAGAACCTAAAAAAATACAATCTAAATGCCCTTAGCTAGTCATAGTAAAGAACCACTATCATTTGCAACTCTTTTTCTGCTTGTTTCTATCATCAACCTTTTATACATCCTCCCATCATCTTGAAAATATACATATATTTTTTCATCATTACCAAATTGTCAGGGGTGGAAGAGCCATGGTTATTTGTTGGTGTACATGTTGTCCATATTTTCTTGCGTCAACTTCACATGACACCCTATTTATGAAGCCATACATCTACATCATAGTCATGTCCTTTTGTATAGGAACCATGTCTTCAAGGGACCCACAAGTACATAGAGGTGTTGATTTGTCTTCTACTTAATTACTTTCATTTGAGGCCATTAATGGATTTTTGGTCAATGTAAGGAGGTAGGTACCGTTTTAAGCTCAAACTATGGGGGTATGAGAAGTTCCATACTAGAGGAAGAGGATGGGGAAACAACACTCTTCAAGTTTAAGATAAGATTTGGGGGTTAGATACTTGAGGAATACAAGAAAGATGGAAGGGATCAAGAGTTGGGGTTTTTAGATACTACACAACATTTATCTTTTAGGTATATGATGGCATTATGAATATCATGAGCATGAAAGGAGAAGCCATGAGGGGGAATGAGGATTGGGGAAATTGCATACTCGCTACCACTAGGCAAGATGAAAGGTGGTAGGACATGATTTGGGGTTCCACAAGAGGAAAGTGAAAAGGGGATTGGTGATCAAGGAAATCACACATGTTATCATAGGAAGAAAAGTAAGGAGGGAAAGGGAATCCTAAAGGCCAATGAGAGTGTGTGAGTGGGTTAGCATGGGTGAAGTATTGAGACTACTAGGTACCCTATGCTTTTGGGGAGAAGTGGATGGAGAGGCCCGAAAACTTGCAATGTGAGTGAAAGCGATTAGGGATCAAGGAAAAGGAATACTTGATACAAAAGGAAAGTAAGTAGGATGGGGGCTTGGGGAAAATTCAATACCAATGACTTGAAGGAAGGTGAAGAGGAATAGTGAGCTTGTCAAGGATTAGAGAGTGGGGATCTGTAATACCTCGTGTTGAGGAGTATTGAGGGAAGATTTTTTTTGAGAGTTTACAAATGGGGTGCCCAAAGAAAGTAGCAATAGGGATTATGAAATACCCAATTTTGAGGGAAAAGAGAATGCAAAGCCATGCCGGTAATGAAAAGTTTGAAACCTACCTTAAGCTAGAAATTAAGTAAAAAAACCTCATACTAAGATTTTTTCTAATTTTTTGCAACTTGGACACATGACTAAAGTATGAGGGGAGGCAAAGCATGACATAGGGAATAAAATTGATAAAGGAGACCCACTGAAGGAGATATTTGCTCAATAATCAATGGTGGACTAGGCTAGACCAAAGTATCAAAGGAGACACCAAACTTAATTTTTTTGGATTGTTGGGATAGGTGCCAATATTGAATCTAGTTGGGGATGTGAGCCTCCTATAGGCACAATGATAATCGAGCTATCTTCAGGATGCAAACCAAAATACACAAAAGGGAAAGCTAGGGAAAACACAAAATAACCACAAGTTGTAAACATGAAAAATTTGAAGCCATGTGGATACAACCTTATCGAGTTGTAGATAAGTACGATCAAGAGACTTTACTCTTGAGGTAAAAAGTCTCTTGACCGTATTTGTCTACAACTTGATAAGGTTGTATCCACATGGATTCAAATTCTTCATGTTTACCCTTATCCTCATACCTTGCATTCCACATTAGGACAATGTCCCCCACCTAAAAATATCTTAGGATTGCCTTTTTATCAAACACATGTTTCATCTTTTGCTATTGTATTATATTTCTTTCATGTGCAATTTTTTTTAGCTTCTTCAAGCTTTGTCAATTCATTCACTCTTAAATAGATGACATCATTTTATTTTCCTTCAATATACTATAGTAGTTTGAAAACTAACATTTTAAGGATGGTTGAAATATTAGCCTTCTTATATGTCATTATGTTTTCCCAAACTACAAAATTAAGTTTATCATCCCATCTTTTCTTATTCAAATCTAGTGTCTTTTAATGATTGTCTACACATTTATTACTAAATTTAGCTTGGTTGTTTCCTTGTGGATGAAAAGGAGAATAATGTGTTAAAATAATTCCATACTTGGAACATAGGACTGAAAGATCATAGGATCTAAAATACATTGTGTTGTTAACAAGTGACCTTATAGTCACACCAAACTTGATGATTACATTATTAAACAAAAATTCAATCACCACATTAAATGTAGCATTTCGAGTAGGGAACACCTCCATCAATTTGGTAAAGTAGTTAGTGACTACAAAAATCTGTTTGTACCTATTGCTTGATTTTTAATTTTTTTCCAATAAAATCAATAACCAACTATTGAAATGTAGTCTTGATTGATATGTATTTGAGGGGAAGTGCACTTGCAAATTTTATCTTGCCAGAAAATTTCAAGTAGCCCTCACATTTCCTAAACAATTTAGCCACATCCTTGAACAATGTAGGCCATTAGTATCGTACTTTAATCACCTCATGTGAAGTATTTTTTGACATAAAATGTCTCCCTCAAACCCATTGATGACACTTATTAGTGGCTTTGATATATTATTCTTAATCTAGGAATTTGATCAGTAATTTGCTAAGGTTCCTCCACATTGAGTAACCTTGTAACAATATATATCCTTGTCTTTCTAGCTTTAAAGTTATTTTTTTAGAATTATTAAATCCTAGGGAAAAGTCAAGTTTTCCAAATTGTATGATCTTTTTTCAAGAGGCAAGTAAAAGGTCCATAATTAGAATTTACCTCACATACCTCGATTGTATCTAAATTGACATCTCTCATTAGCCTGGCTAGGTCTTGATCTCTAATTAGCTTTGTAGTGTGCACCTCTATGTCATATTCCCAAATTTTATATTAATCCATTTTCATCTTATGTCCAAGGCTTCTTGTTGGACAAAGATGTCTCTCATAATAGTGTGAGGCACATATGCAATGAGTCTTGCTCCCATGAGATAAGGTCTATTTTTTTGACAGCCTTAACATAAGCATAAGCATGCTTTTCCATGATAGAGTAATTCAATTCAATATTTTGCAATGACTTGCTAAAGAAGGCAATATGTTTTTCATACTTATCAACATTCTTTGTAGTAAAACAACAATAATGATATAGAAAGAAATGAAAGAAAATAATTGAAAGGGCATTGAGTAATTAGAGCTTGCCAATACCAATGCTATTTTAAGCAAATTTTTAATTTACATGAATGAATTAGTTCACTCCTTACCCCAATTGCCTTATTATCCTCTCTTGAGCACTTTGAAGTGACCTTATCTTCTCAGTAAAAATAGAAATAAATAGCGTAACATAATTAATTTGTTAAAAAAAGGATTGCATTGCCTTGACAATTTTGGGTTGAGGAATGAGGTCTACTACCTTCACTCTCTTAGGGTCAATCCTCACTCTCTCTTTCAATAGTATATGTGCTAGGAGCTTGCCCTCTTCCACACCATTTTTTTTGAAGATTTAGGGTAATCCCATATTCTAAGCATCGTTAGAAAGTTATCTCCAATTTATAATTTGCATTGTTATCCTTAGAGTAAGTAGTCAAATCATATTGATAAACCACCATAATCTCATTTATTAAACCAATAAAGGCAACATTCATTGCTCTTTGGAAGGTGGCTCCAAAATATTTCAACTTAAATAAAATCCTCAAAGAGTTGTGAATATTATTTTGTCGCTCAAACTCCTTGACTATAACATGATTATATCATGAGTAGCCATCCATCTTTGACATCAAAATTTTCCCAATCACTCTTTGTAGAAAATTATCCATGTTGGGAAATGCATAGTTTTCCTTGAGGGACTTGGTGTTTAAATTTCTTAAGTTTACACAAAGCCTTTTATGTATCCATTTTTATTTCATATTGAGACAAGGTTGGATGCCTACTATGAATGCTTGATTGTCTTGATTATACCATCTGCTTTCAACTTCATCAATTTTTTCATTTGTGGGGCTAGCATGGGATTAATAGGCCTTTGTTTCTACCTAAATGGATTTGCACCAAGCTCCAAAAGAATGGTGTGTTGGAAGACACCCTCCTTATAGCATTTTTGTTAGAAATTGAGATCTTAGGATACTAATCATTATAAACAAAACATAAAATAAATAAAATGAGAATCATACAAGAATAAAATTTACACATTACACAAGTTATACATGGGGAAAACCCTTTCGGGGAAAAAACCCCATAAAACATCATTTTATTAAAACACTTACAAAAATGGTCTATTCTAATATAGACCGAACCTAGGGAACACTTCTCCATACTTTCCACATGGCCAATAATACCTCATGTGCATAATGATAGAACTCACTATCAACCAATTGAGAGAGAACCTCCTTAATTATAGGAAAAAGGGTGACATAATACTTGAAAGGGTATTAGTCACACCTATTCAACAACCCCCATTCATAAATAATTAATAATCTAATTATTAGACTATAATTATTTCAATGGGACATTCTTACTAAACATATAATATATAAGGTTTTATAACCTTATATTAGAACAATATATAACTGTTATAAGGGCATATGACCCCTAATAACATTATGTTCTAACATTCCCCCTTAATGTTGATAGGGGGCATCAAATGTCAATTTTCATAAAAGAAAAAATGAAGTACCTCAATAATGTAGGTCTTCTTTGATAGTGATTGTTACATGTTTTGCCTCACCAAATGGAGGAGTCAAGGCCGATTATTATTTGCCATAAAGTGGAATCTGCATTGGATTTTAAATGCTGTTTGCATTACTTTTGCAATCAAAGTTATGGAGTTGCAGCGCCATCTCGATGTTGCAGATTTAAAAGAAAGACATAATTGAGTACATGTACAAAATAGCATTTCAAATGCTTTTATTCATTTCAAAAAGAACTCATATTTTTACAAGGCTTCATTTGATTTCACAATCAGAATAGTATTACAACATTGCATAAAATGCATTTTTCTTTTCAACTGAAAAGCAGAATTGAAATCAAAGATCCACACAAGCCGTGGATATAACTGTGACTGTGACAATGCATTTCTAACAGCACATTGCACTACTGAAGATGCAAAAGGAAAACACATAAGCAACAACATAGTCATCATTGCCTGATTATCAACACTTGATGTTGAATGGTGCACCTCGCTATCTCAAGCTTCATTGACCTGTAAGAGGAAAAGAGGGGTGTCAGTGGCTCCGACTATGACATAACTTATATGATGCACCTACAATAGTATAGCATACTATTAGCTATACATTAAAACAATCAGTCAAGTGCAGTATGAAGAAGTGAGCTAAAGGAGAAGTATCAACATCATAATCAACATGTTCTATTTGTTATGCTAACACCGGCGAGCCTTTGTGCAAGGGCATAGGTAAAGTCAGCGAAGCGTAATTGATTATCTCAACACCAAGCATGTGGAGTAAACCGGGCTCCTTTACAAGCGGTAGAGTCCCATTATGTCACTCTATGCATTACAAATGGGCTTTTTTTGAAAGATATTTCATCATATACATCAAAGTGAAATACAACCTAAAAGAGTGAAATGTGAAGCTATCCATCAAGTAACAAAACTAACCGCATCTTCATAATGATCAACATTTCTTTCTGGCTACTGTGTGAACAGCTGGAGTGTAGTTCACTTTTAAGGAATAAATTCAAGCGTACTTGCATCAAAAATTGCTGAATTCTTCATTTACACGTGCTGATCATAATCATATGTCATGTGAGTTTCAATTCATTATTTCTCTTTCGAATAGTGAACAGGCATACATATGCCTTAATTTTTTGTTCTAATTTTCATCATCAAAGAAAACAGTTTTTGAAAGCAGTTTGTGCGGTGAAATATAAAAATGCATGAAGAGTACCATGTTGCTCACGAAAACAAATACAGACAGTGCACCTGAGTGTTAGACAAATTTCTAGTTCTGA
Organism: Sequoia sempervirens; assembly: GCA_007258455.2. Taxonomy (NCBI): domain Eukaryota; kingdom Viridiplantae; phylum Streptophyta; class Pinopsida; order Cupressales; family Cupressaceae; genus Sequoia; species Sequoia sempervirens. The sequence goes on from VDFB02017598.1 coordinate 19,402, forward strand.
GTTGACTAGTGAAGAAATACTACATTATCAATGGTAATAATAGAGTGATCTTTTCAGAAAAATAACAGAGGAGCAAGTATTTTCTTTCCAGAATGATTCTGAGTTACCAGTTATACATTTGAACCGGTGTTTAAAAGTGGTCCATACTGATGCAATATTTCAATTCAAAAGAAAAATGGAAAAAACTTCTACAGAATTCAAGTGTAGGAAGTGAAAGCTGCTGTGTTAGAATTAAGGAAAGAGCAAACAGTTTGTTTTCGGAAGAAGGTTTTGAGGTGTCAGTTGTGCCTAAGAACTGAAGACTAGGTACATTCCAGTATGATTCAATGTTAAGATAAAAGCCCTGCATAAGTGCTAAAATAGAAAAAACAGGAGTTCACTTTGGATCAATTTGTATTTTCAGATCTTAACTATGACAATTTCTGTTTCAAGGGAGTAGCCGGATACAGTAACGAGTGTCAGTGATACAATACTCAAATATGGAGTACCAGTTATTAGGAGATACAACAAAAGCAGTGAACTCATTTTGATTGTGATGGTGCCTCAAACGGGATCGTGTGTCAATGATTAGTCAAGGACAACAATCAAATGTGATGTTCTTTCATTTTGTTTTCTGTGAGTTACAGGTGTCAGGTAAGATTTCACTTGTAATTGGTCAAGCCATGAATTAAATATAACAAATATGCAGGATGTTGATCATTTCCAGATTACTCAGTCAAGGTCTTGACAGAACAGTGAGGTAAAGTTTATGTCATATCTACAAGATGAGCACAGAATGCAATAGGAGACCATAATGGAATTTCACTTTTGAGCTTCATATGTATATGAGGTTCCAGAATGTGCATTCAAGACATATCTTTCAAATTCTTAGTACCTGGAGAGTACTCTCAGAATATGAATGTTGGATGTTCTTTTTAAGAATAGTTTACAGCTCCATGTCAATAACAGTTCTGTGAATTGAGCTCAGGTATTATAGTTATCAAGAAAGGTCACATAAATACAAAATGTCACTGGTTATTTGAGTCAAAATCCTGAAAGAAATGCAAGCAAGTATACAGTTTATCACCATTTCAAGCAAGTATGGGAGGTCGAGTTCTGTCAAAAATAAAATACATGCTTTTGCTTTGAAAAATTCCAAAACCCATGATATTGTTTTGTTTCAGAAGTGTGGGGTAAATCGTTGTTTGTTACTTCATACTCTTGAATGCTTTCAGAACACAGAAAATGCATTTTTCTTTCGAAGAGTATAGAAGTATGATAATTTATGATACCCATATGGGTTTTTCATGAAAACAACAGTATGACTACAAATATGAAGAATTTTGTGATAAATCGAGCTCAGGAAAGATAGAAAATGCATTTCTCTTTCAAAATTTTAAATACCCACATGTGGGTTTATTCTCAAATTACAGAAAAATGGAGTTTCCTTAAAAATTTCGAGTACCCATCTTCGGTTTACCTTCAAAATGCAAAAAAGATAGCTACAAAAATACCCATGTGAAATCTGGAGTAAAATGGTAAGAACATAAAATGAATGCAAGCTTTCTGTTCTGGGTCGAAATACAGAGAGGGAAAAATGCAGATTTATTTAAGTTCCTGTGTTACCCACGAATAGAGGTTCTTTTAAATTAATATAATGGTAGTTTTATGTTCTGGGTCGAGCCCAAAATCTGCAAAAATGCTTCCTATAGTGCTCTTTTGGCATGGCCTGTACATGGCCAGAAGATTCATGAAATAAAGAGAGTTTTTTAGAGTTTCTACAGAGCAAAAGATTACCAATTCGAGGCAGGAACTGGGTACTCTTTCCGCGGCAAGAGGCTTCATTGAGCATCCAGAAGTTGAGAGTCGAGCCCATAATGAAGGTCGGGCTTACACAGCAGCACGAGAAACACACAAAAAATATAGTATGAAGAGACAATAGAGTATGTTAGCCACAGCTTTGAGGCCGAAATGAGCATAATACAAAGCCATAGAGTTTAAGAACACAAAGCTTACCTCTGCACAGTGAAGGAGAATAAGAGCACAAGTCGAAGCTTTCATAGAATGGACTATAGAAATCAAGCTCGAACTCATAATGGTATGGAGAATTCAAAGAAAGAATAGAAGATCAGAAACAAACTTATGCAGACCGCGCCCTTAGGGCTTTTTGATACTTGAAATAATGAAGTGGAAAAGTTATTTCGCCATGAAAAGAAGCTCACCCACTGGAGATTCGGTCAACTAGAGAGCAAGGGAAGATTTCTGAAGCACACGGGCTCGAATCCAACACCATCATAGCGGTGTTGTTCATGCAGACAAAATTTCTTTCCTTCCAAAGTCATGGGTGTGAAATGATGATAATTAGGGTTTGACCCTGTTTTGATCAAAGCCTAATTCGAGCCTTGTGAAGTTTCAGAATGTTCATTCAAAATGCACATGTTGAGTATCAAATGGTGGTCGAACCCATAATGTTTTCTCTATGTTTTATTCAAACCTAAGTCTAAATCAATGGTTATGTAAGGCCGAAATTCTATGCTAGGGTGATGTCTTAAGTATTTAAGACTTATTGTTTTACCTTAGAGAGTATGGACTTTTGCCTTAGGGTTTTGTTTTAAATGAAGAGTAATTAGAGAGAATTATGAATACCTTAAGCCTTGGGTCAATGTTTTTAGGGTTTTTATTTTTGATTGATTTTGGAGAAATCAATGATGGAGTTGATAGGAATATGACATTATGTAATGTATTTTATGATTTTTGAGAAAATCAGAATGATATCTTGGAGAGAAAAGGAAGTTCTTTCTTTTTGCAAAAGATTTCCAAATCTTTGAATTGCAAAAATAAGGCAAATTGTAAAATCTGCATCTTGTAAAAGCAGAAGCATAAAAGCGATATTTTATAAGTTGCTTTATGTTTTCTTGCTATTTTTAGCAGATCTTTTATTGACCTTTTCCTCTTGGTCAGATTCCAGACTTATCTTGGAGAGATAAGGTGTTTTTTGAACATTTAAAGTAGGATTTGCCTATTTTTAGA
>VDFB02017599.1:0-11063 GCA_007258455.2 Sequoia sempervirens
CAAATGAATGCTATTGATCGGCTCTTCAAACAAGTCCCCTTCTGATGTAGATAACTGATATGCACCAGAACCATATGCTGCAATGATGACAAATGGACCAAGCCAGTTTGGTTCAAATTTTCCTTTCTTTTCTCTGTCTTGCTAATTACGTGGATTTTCTCTCAAGACTAAGTCACCTACTTGAAATGTCCATGATTTAACTCTATGATTGTAGCTTCCCGAGGACATAACTTGTTGATAACCCTTCAAATAATTGGGTTGCATGTTGACGTCTTTCATCTAACAGTTCTAACTCTTGTAGACGAGATACTCTGTAGTCCTCATCATTTATCAATCCCTTGAGTGAGACCCTAAGTGAAGTTATTTCAACCTCTAGTGGTAAGATCACTTCTACTCCATAGACCAAGGCATATGGGGTAGCTCTTGTTGGTGTGCGAATACTGGTTTTGTATGCCCACAAAGCTAGATTTAATTGGACATACCAATCACGGTTGGCATCATTTACTGTCTTCTTCAAGATCTTCAAGATTATTTTGTTGGAAGCTTCAGCTTGACCATTACCTTGTGGATAGTAAGGTGTAGAGAACCTGTGTTGGATGTGAAATCTTTCACAAATTTCATCAACATCCCGATTCTTGAAAGGTCTCCCATTGTCAGTGATTATAGAATTAGGAATTCCATATCGGCAGATAATGTAATTCAGGATGAATGAAGAAATTTGTTTACCAGTCACGGTCATCAAAGGAACAACTTTGATCCATTTTGTAAAATACTCTGTAGCTATGATGATGAATTTATGCCCATTTGATGATGAAGGATGAATTTTTCCAGCAAGATCCGATCCCCAGCGAGAAAAAGGCCATGTCAGTAAAAGGTTAGCCAGTTCCTATGTAGGTGAATGAATAAGATTCCCATGGATCTGACATTTAGAACACTTGACAAAAGTAAAAGATTCTTTCTCCATGGTAGGCCAATAATATCCCATTCTAACAAGTTTCTTGGCTAAGGTTAAACCACTTGAATGAGTTCCAAAAATACCATGAACCTCTTGTAGGCTTTTTGAGGATTCATGCTTTTCAAGACATCAAAGGAGTGTACCATCAAGACCACGTCGGTAAAGGATATCAACGATCAAGGTATAACAGGACGATTGGCGTATGAAATTCCTTTTTTGGTTTCAAGATAAGTCTGGAGGTAAGATTTTATCTTTCAAAATGGGTATAAGTCTTTTCCATATAAAAAGGTGAATCCCGAACCCGGTTAAATGGCATATGACTTGGGTCTCGGAAGTTTTTCATAAGTGAGGGAGAAAACAATTGTTCCACCAAGAATTCATGCTTGGTTTGATCTTCTGATAGTTGTAATAAGGAAGCAATTGTAGCCATTGGATCTTCAGCTTTATTATCAATCCTTGGAATTTGTGAAAACTTGATTGACACAAAATACTTTTTAAAAGCATCCACCATGTTCTTGTAAGGTAGCAACTTATCATCTTTAGTTTGATTATCATCATTAATTTGATTAATGACAAGTTGTGAATCACTATAGACCTGAGGCTCTATAATCCACCATTCCAAGGCTATCTTTATCCCTATGAGAAATGCCTCATATTCAGCTATGTTATTTGTGCAAGGAAACATCAACCGATATGATTGTGGAATGGTATGTCCTTCAGGTGTGACAAAAAGAATCCCTGCCCCCGAGCCATGTTGCGTATAAGATCCATCAAAGTACAATGTCCATGAGTTCTTAATTGTTGTTGTGAAGACATCTGCATCAGGAAACTCAATGTGCATTTGATTTTATTCTTCTAAAGGTGCTTCGGCCAACTGATCTGCAATGACCTGTCCTTTAATAGCTTTCAATCTACATAGTGAATGTCAAACTCACTTAAGATCATTACCCATTTTGCAAGTCTTCCTGTTAAAGTAGCTCTGCTTAAATGATATTTTAGTGGATCAATTTTGGTTATCAGCTTAATTGTATGAGCCAACATATAGTGTCACAACTTTTGAGAAGCAAACACCACTCTGAGGCAAACTTTTTTCAATGAAAGTGTAGTTTTAATTCATGACTTGTTAAAGTTCTGCTGATATAGTATATGGCCCTTTCTTTGCCTATAGAATCCTCTGGTGCTAGTAATGCTCCCAAGGATACTTCTGTTGCTGAAATATAGAGTATGAGTGGCTTTCCTAGAATGGGTGGAATTAAAACTGGTGGGTTCATAAGATATTGCTTGATCTGATTGAATGTTGCTTCACATTTGTCTTCCCATTTGAAGGGAACATTTTTTATGCAATAAATGCGTAAATGGTAAACTTTTGTCCATGATTGAGCTATAAACCTTCTAATGGACTGTAATCTTCTTTGCAATGATCAAAGTTGACTAATATTTCATGGTGGAGGCATGTCCATTATAGCTTGTACTTTTTCTGGATCAACCTCTATACCCTTTTCTGAAACAATGTATCCTAGGAGTTTTCGGATGTAGCGCCCGAAGACACATTTCTTTGGATTAGGTCGAACATTGAACTTCTCCATTCTGAAAAAGATCTTTGATAAGATTTCAAGATGTCCTTCTCTTGTGTTGGATTTGGCAAGGAGATCATCAACATAATCTTCCATGAATGTATGCATCATATCATGAAAAATTGTCGTCATTGCTCTTTGATAAGTGGCTCCTGCATTCTTTAACCCAAATGGCATTACGTTCCAGCAATAGGTACCCCAAGGGCATGTGAACACTGTTTTATCTTGATCCTTTGGTGCAATATTTATTTGGTTGTATCCTGAAAATCCATCCATTAATGAATACATTGCATGGCCAGCAGTTAAATCAACAATCATATCTATGTTTGGCAAAGGGAAGTCATCTTTGGGACAAGCTTTGTTCAAATCTCTAAAATCTGTACAAATTCTAATCCTTCCATCTAGCTTTGAAACAAGTACAATATTAGAAATCCATTATGCATAGTCAATAGTCCGAATGAATCCAACATCTAAAAGCTTCTTTAATTCCTCTTTAACCAATAACGCAACATGTGGATGCATTTTTCTGAGTTTTTGCTTCACAGGTTTTGCCCCTGTGTTTATAGATAAATGATGCATTATCAGATTAGGATCTAACCCTGGCATATCAGCATATGACCAAGCGAAGTTGATTTGATTCTCCTTCAAGAACTCCATGAATTTCAGTACTTCCTCGGCTGTTAATGATGCTGCAAGTTGCAAGATTTTTGGCTGCTACATTTGTACTTATGTTGATTTAGATTCTATTGGATTCGATCAAAATAGAAAGTATTTACATTGATAATGCTGGGAAGAGTGTCAAGTTTCTCATCCTTTGAATTGCCTGGAGAGGTTTTCACTATTGGATTCACTCTTTATTTTTCTCTTGTTGTGATCTACCACTACCATTTTTTGGTTTTCACTGATAGATCCATCTTTTATTTCATTTATTTTACAGCTAAGAGACTTGACACCCTCCCTATCAAAATTGTGAGTATGAAATTCTTGGATGAAACAATTTTTTTCCTCATTAGAGGAACAAAGGAAATTTATAATGTCCTCATCATCATGAAATGTAGGGATATGGATAGGTGCATCATTGTCCCAATCAATAAGTTTCGGATAAACTAAAGGCATGGGATCATTAGGTTGGGTAAGGTCTTGAGCTGTCAAAGTCATGATGTGGTTGTCATTTTCATGATAGACAAGGTCTATGATGGTATTCTCCTGTCGATTATCAATCTCATGAAAATCTAAATCGTCCTCAGTTGAGTCATCATTATATCGTGAATCAAATTCAAGTGATTGTGTTCCCGAGCTTTCTCCTTGTATGAGAATGGGTGCATATTTGTGTATGGTATCAACTTGTTTGTCTCTCCAAAATTCATCATTATAAATGGTGTCCCATTCATATTCATTAGAATCAGTATCTGAACTGTTCTGCAATTGGAAAACTGATCCATAAGATTTTTGTAGAGTGACATCTTCATGGTGTTTATCTGAAATTGATTCTCTTTCATGAGTTTGTTGTGCTTGCTGTAAAACTGACTCTTCTGTATCCTTACCATATCCCAATCCTATTTTATCATTTGGATGTATTGAAATAGGTTGAATTGGTTCCATGATTCCTTCTCTTCTTTTTCCTATAGGACCATTTCCTTCATAGCCCATTTTCTGCATGATAACGTACCCCTTACCATATTGTTTTGTAGGTAACTTAATGTGCAAGAGAGATTCATCTTCATCTTTGTATAGCCAACTTAGGATGTCCCTATCTTCAGCTTCTTCCTCAGTGGTGTTGGCTTTAATGAATTTTCCATCAAACTTTGTGATTGGCATAGAAGCTTGGGATGTAGAGGTTGTTACAATCTTTTGATTTGATAAGGTTGGCTGACCATGTGACCTCGAAGAAGGAGGTAAGGTAGAAAGAGATAGCGAATATTCACCTACTCCTTTGTCTTTAAAATGTAGCTTAGTGTCAAGATTCTTTGTCAGTTCTTGCAATTGGTCTTGTAGATTAGAAGAAGAAACAGCAAGAGCCTCCCTATTATGTGGCACAAAGGCGTCTTGAGTTGCTCGGAGATTTGAACAAGTTTGGGTGCTATTGTAATCAGCTTGTATAGTTATTTCCTGTCCATCGTACAGAAAATTGAGACATTGATGGTATGTTGATGGTACTGCTTGCATATCATGAATCCATGGACGACCCAAAAGTATGTTATAGGAAAGATCCCGATCCTAGGAGCACGACAAATGTATTCTTCTATGGTCCCACTCGATGAGTAGCATTATTAGTCCTTTAGAAGCTCTTTCTTCATCATCATATGCCTTGATGGTTATTTTCCTTAAGTGGGATCAATGGAATTTTCTGATATTCTAAGGCATGTATTAGCTTTAAAGAGTACAAATGTTTAAACCGGCTCCTCCATCTATCAAGACACGTCTGATTTGGTGTTTATGGCTCATGACTTCAAGATAAAGTGATGAATTATGTGGATGTGTCATGGAGGAATCATCTTTTTCGGAGAATGAAAGACAAGTGGGGGAAGACAAATGTCCCACCATGGCTTGAAATTTTTTTACATCTAGATCAGTGTTGACAGTTGTGTTTACAAGAGCTTCTTCTAAAATATTCTTGTGTATAGGAGATATTTTGAGAAGTTCAAGAATGGAGATTTGCGCTGATGTTTTTCTCAATTGATCAACTACATTATAATGACTTGGAGGAGAAATAGTTGCCTTAGATGAACTTCCTTTTAAAACAACTTTTGCTTGTCCTCTCGTAGTCACATTAACTTGTTGATATTCTTGTTTTCCCTTGATTTTGATAACATTAACCCGATGATCATGAACATAGATGTGACAGATTATATTGTCTTCAACATTATGTATACTTTTACTTTGGTATCTGATGTTTCCACTTTTTGATAGTTTGGTAAAGGATATTTGAATGCTTGATGATCGTCATTGATATGATGTCCTTCAATTGTAATGGTGCCATTGTCAATTAAATCTTGTACTAGATTTTGCAAGGCTTGACAGTTATTTGTTCTATGAACTTTACATCGATGATAATTGCAATAATAAGAGTCATTCCATGATGGTGGTTTGACTCATGGCTCATAATCTCTTTATGGTGGTAAGATGATAACCTTATTATCAAGAAGCTCCTTGAGAGCAGACTCAAGAGATTGACCCAAAGTGGTAAAGTTCCATCGATTTGAAAAGAATGGAGATCTTGGTAAATTTGATGTTTGGGTATTGCCAAGATTGTTATCGAAATTACCATGATTTTGATTGGTATTTTGATTGGTCATGCTTTCTTGCTTGAATTTTTGTCCTTGTTGTTGTTTTGTTGTTTCCTTGTTGATTGGTGATTTGTTGACTGGTATTTGCTTGTTGATTGTTTCGTGGAGCACTTGATAGGTTAAAGATAGATGGTCTTGTTCGTAGATTATTTGCATCTACTATACCATCATTGACAACATTTTAATTTCTATTCCAAAACCTTGTTTTATCGTTGTTGTTTTGGTTGGATGTACTTGGATTATCAAGTTTTATCACTCCTCGTTTAACCAAGGCCCCTTCAATGGTGATTGCGTTTTCAATCAATTTTTCAAAGTTATGAGGACAATGAAGGTTAAGCCTATAGCTTAATTCTTGATCTAGGCTATTGATGAAGATATCCATATTTTCCTTTTCAGGAATAGGACGGGAATATCGCGCAAACAACCTTATCCACCTTTGCAAAAACATAGTGAAGGATTCTCCTACTTTTTGTTTCACTTTACAAAGATCAAGCATTGTTATCTGGTGTTGGATGTTGTAAGCGTATTGTGATATAAACTGATTGATTAACTCCTCAAAGGAACATTAAGGAAGTAATCTTGGAAGCCACTCCATGGATTGTCCACCCGGACCCGTGGAAACAATCGCATTAAGTAGGTATCGTCATAAGCGTATTCTAGACTCATATTTCAGAAATCCCTCACATGTTCAATGGGATCAGTTTTTCCATTGTACCTATCAAATTTAGGGATTTCGCAATGTTTAGGAAAAAGGATCATTTGAAGACTCTATCAAATGGATAAGGAGAATCCCTGCATCCAAAACATACTTGTTTGTTGCACCCCCTTGCATCTCCTTTATTTTCCCTTGTAATTCTTTTTATCACGTTGGGTAATGGCCACTAAAGTCATTAGGAGGTTGAGATTCTATTTAATCCTTCTATATTGAAATTGTAAGGTAACTTAGCTCCTTGATTAGCTAATGAAAGAAAATATCTTTCTTTGTTTCGTTCTAAAATCCTTTCCATAAGAGTATGGAATTGGGGATCTTGCTCTGCTTCTTGATGCTTTTCTTCTGTTAATTATTCAATATTAAATGTATCCCATTCTTTCTCATTATGGTCACCCATTTTGCTTGTAGTGGTTTCTCCTTCATCTTTGTCCATGTGTTTTTGAGATCTTGTGAAGACAGGCATAAGATTTGTTCTAAATTCTACTCACTTTTGATCAAAAGAGTGAAATAGTGCAATTTGTGATAGATATAAAAGTTAGGATAGAATGAAGATTCTATGACTTGAAAGATTTCTAACCTTTAGCTTGTGTTGTTCCCTAATTGAAAGGATGAAAATCCTGTTGGTGGAAATTTAAGAAAAAGATCAAGAAAAGGATGGTTTTGCACTTTAGAAATTTTTGATCATAACTTCGTAAAAAGATGGATTTTGTGATGGATGCCTAATGTGATTGAGTTCTCTATTACAGAAATTGATTTGGACGAGTAGAATATTCAATTGCAGGTTGGGGAATATAACAAAAACAAATACGTTGACTATGATTGTGCCTTTGAGAAAGGGATCTTCTTTGAAAGAAAGCTTGTGAGTACAAAGGTTCTATAGCATAATCATCAGTAAAACCTCTAACACAGTCGTGATATCTATGGATAAAGGTTCTATGTTTGAGTAAAACCTTTTGGCTTTGGTACAAGAATCGTCTTTTCTTCAATAATTTCTTGTAACTAAGTGGTTTCTTTGGCTTTTTGATCCGTTTGATGATGGATTTCTTAACAAAAGTTGTGGATTTCCAATCTCTTAACATGAGAGTAATCAATGTGATCGTGAGTTTTGGATGATCTTAACTAATTTAATGTATTGAAAACACATCAAACAATTTGTAGAATAGTTGTTTCAAGTCCTATGCTAAACATCAAGTGTATGATCAAAATGTTTTTCAAAAATTGTTTTAACAGGTTTTACACATGATAGATAGATCAAACAAACTCACTCTTAGTACTTAGATAGGTCATCATAATCAACAGCCCACATCTTAAAACTATGTCGACTCACACAACTATGTCACCCCCGAAAGGGCGCCCGTGTTTTTGTCTTTTCCAGGTGCGTATTTAGAGTGACAAAAGTGGATACCAGATCCCCTGAGCAAAAAATCCTTGGCAGTTATATGGTGAGTATCTTGGGGGTAGATTCTTCCCTCCCCTGCACTATGATTATTATGACGTTTAGAAACTAACTTCAGTTGGATACTACACTAATTTCGTAGTAAGGGTTTCCATTCGGTGCAGCAAATGATATACTCCCTCGAGAGACCTCCCTACCTTTAGAACAAAGGCTTTGGGGATGGTTATCTTGCACACTACCATCAAAAGAGGGTTTCCCCAATTTTTCTTTAAATTTTATAGTGGGGTGGAATAGCCTAGCTTTGGCTTGAACCCCCTTGAGTCATTCCTCTTGGGTGAGTACTTTTTCCCACAAGAGCAGGCTCTCTAAAAGGTATTTAAAATTGCATGAAATAAAATAGATGAGTTTGGCATTTTTATCACCCAGTTAAGGGGAGAGCATAGGCCTATCACTGTTTAAAGCAAAGCAAACAAAAGTTCAATTTTAAGCCCAAATAACAATTTGCTATGCTAGGTGAAGATGTTGCTTCACAAAAACATGAAATTCTTTTTAGTCCCAAAATAAAACATGAAGTGACTATCATAGGATTGCTTTATTTTAAATTATGTGACTATCCTAGGATTGCTTCATTTTAAATTATGTGACTATCCTAGGATTGCTTCGTTCTTTTAAAAGTACTTACTGTCCACGATCGCGTCGGATTCAGTCAAATCTTACTTAAGTTACAAATTACAATTTGCACCCTTTTTAGAAGTGTGCTATAACAGACATCACGGGCGCTAAAACAGAGTTCATGGGTGCTATAGGATGAATTAAGGGCGTTGTAGGATGAATTAAGGGCACTACAAGATGAATTAAGGGAATTGTAGGATGACTCATGGGCGCTGCAGGATGACTCACGGGCGCTGCAGGATAACTCACGAGCATTGCAGGATGACTCACGGGAGCTGAATTGGGTGTAAACTATGCTGAAGCATGTTTATTGCACTAATACGCTGTTTTGGCCATGACTTGTCAGAAAAACCTTCAAAAAGATGTTAAAATAGGGGCAAGAGCCCCACTGTGGGTGCCAAAAATGTGTGATAAATATGTTAGTATCAAAGTAAAACAATTAAAACACACAAATGAAACATTAAACTAAAGAAACAAAAGAAACAAACAGAGCTTCCTTAGAGCCGTTCCATTTTCCTCTATCTCCAGGGATTTGTTTGAAGTTGCTGCTCTCAGATTATATAAGCAAGGCTTCTCCGAATGGCAACCTGTAGAACGAGTATGCAATAAGGAAAGTACTTCTATCCTATATGTTGATGGAGTGAAATTGTGAAATGCTGATACAGATATGCACAGGGGCTGTAGATTATGCACAGGGGTTGTGGATTGTGGATGCTATGATATGAGGTGAATAAGCCATGATATGGAATGATTCTATACTAGGTTATGATGCTAGAATGCTATGAATACTAGAAGGCTATGCTATTGAAAATTGGCTATAGTTTTCCTGTATGAAAGCTTCTCTATCATTTCAAAGACCTGACAGTCCTTTTTATAGTTTTTTGCAGGCAAGAGCCTGGCTGGCAAGGATCAATGGCTGTGAGATTGTCTGGTAGATTTGAATGGTGAGAGATGGAGAAGTTGAGAGGAAGATGGAGAATGTTGGGAGGTTGGAGAGAGAGAAGAATGGAGCCTTGTCTTCCAGCCGGGGAACAAGCTTGCCGCGAGGAGCAGAGAGAAATTAATTCTTCTGTTTTGGAAGTTTGTTTCACGGTTGTTGAAGATAATCTCCAAATTAATTAAATAAATAATTTTTTTTAATTTTGTGTGAGTTTTGAGGAAATTAAATATTTTTGAAATATTTAATTTTATAACTATAGAAGACTTAATTAAATATTTAGAATATTTAATTGTGCATGAACTTTAGAAGAATTTAATTAAATATTGGGAATATTTAATTGTAAATGGAATTTAGAAGAATAGAATATTTAATCTTTATTTGAATCAAATATTCAAGCCAAGATTATATGATAATTAATATAAATAAATCGTAATGTTTATTTAATTAATTAAGGAAATGGATAAGAAAAGTGATTAAATAAACTTTATTTATTTAATCACAATGAAAAGAATGAACAATATAAAATAAATTATTTAGAATTATTTATCATGTTTGGTAGTCTTCTAGTGTGTATGCTCTCTCCTTGCACTTTGTGTAATATTGGAGATCAAAAAAACTATTAGCATATACATGTTATGCATACCTAAGGAGTACTAGAAAATTATGCTCTTCTCTTGCACATCATGTGATCTTGATAATTAGAAAGCCTAACATATTTTGTTTAATTTGGTAGTAGGCCTTCTTGGTGATTTCATCACCTGAAGGATGACCTCAACCATGTTTACCAACAAGGTATATAAAGGGAGAGAATGAAAGTTGTATCCAAGGTGTGTCCAATGTCATAAAATTCAAGACTTGCAATTCTCAATCCAATGAGATATGTATAGGTGATGAGAAGAGGGGAGACCCCCTCATCACAAGCATCATTTAATGAGCTCAGTATTCATAGAACCCCTATGAACCTTATTTTTAGAATCCTTTAAGACCTTCAGTTGTTGGTTGTGTGATGTAAGGTATAGTATTATGCCTGAAGTTATTCACCATGTACTCTTCTCTTGTTGAGGTGACAACTATTCCTTGTTAGGACCTCATACTTCCAAGGAAAGGGGTGTTAATGTGGTGCATAGCATTGGCATACCCTAGTCACTCATTAGTTTGAAGGTATTAAACTTTGGTGGGTGGGACTACACTAAGTACACCTTTTACTACTAATCGGGTTGTAATTCTTGGATTTTTTTCTTGTAAATACTAGTGAATATCCATTGTAGCTTATTTTTATTAAACTCATGAATTATCAAACTACTGTTGAATACCCAAGATACTAAGAGGGGGGTGAATAAGTATCTTTCTAAACTTATTGAACAAACACCATCCAAACACTCTAATGAATATAACAATAAAAATGATCAAGAGCATTAGTATAACATAAGAACACACAACACATGAACACCAGGATGTTTACATAGAAAACCCAAAATGGGAAAAACCACAGTGAGGATTAGCTCACAATATAGTATAACTAGTTAT